>OY748295.1:7352499-7405313 GCA_963556515.1 Nudaria mundana | reverse complement strand
TATCCGGGTGATCCCGCATACCATCTGGGTCAGACCGTGGGAGAGAGCGAACGCATGGGCGGCCCTACCCACATGATCAGTCTTGAGGGACCCCAGCCATTCAATGTGATGGCCATTGAAGTCCCCCAGAAATACTAGGTCAGCGTTCGGGAACCGCACCTGCGCTTCATCAGCCGTCTCGCTGAGGTACTGGAAGAGCTTTGTTGTCTCAGAATCCCCTGTGTGGGAACGGTAGACGCACACGTAGATCTGGCTCATAGAGCCATGGTCTACGTGCAGCCAAAGGACAGAATTGGAGGGGTTCTCTAGGCAGCGCAACCGGCGGCAGCAAACATCCGCCCTAACGAACACGCACACACCGGCTTTGTCTCGAAATTGTTCCTCGATGACATAGCCGGGGTAACACAGGTAAGACGTGTCATCAGGGCGGCGTATTTGTGTCTCCGTGAGGAACATCACAGCGGCCCGTGCCGTCTCAAGGTGATGGAGGACGGCATCGAGGTTCGCATGGAGTCCACGGACGTTAGTAAACTCCACCTCGAAAAGTGAAGTCGTGGGGTTTCCTAGGGCCGCTGTGTAACGTTTACTTTTTTTTGTTGCACTGCCATTGTAGATATTGAAGACGAAGAAGCGTGAAGACAGGGCGACATCTGGTGCAGCAGTAAGTGACAAAGCGCAGGGGCTAGCTTTGTCTAGAACCGTGTGGTTAGGTCGGAGTCGACTCGCCGGACGGAAGGGCTCCCAAACCCCCCTGATGCAAGGCCGCCGCTACCCCACACCGGTTACCACCCGGAGCGACGATCCCACATCAGGATTATGCGCAACATGTGGGGCAGCCTCCTGGGGTGGTTGGTCCCAGGCGGGCCCCATGACTGTGTTGCGGGCGGCCGCGGCAACGCCGTTGCTAAGGGTCTCCCTGGCCGGCGAATCGACCCACACCACCCACACTATACTCCGTTTCGCACCCACTGGTCCCATGCCTGCTGCACTATACATCGCCCCGGGCCTGGCGGTGCAGCTGCTGAACCCCTAACGCAACTCAGCCTTGGCTGGGTTACTTGGGGGGCTTTAGCACAGCTGCACGGTGGTACCCCCCCGGACCAACACTGTTGTACCACCTGGTACCCATGTAGGGGCCGAAGCCACTCATAGGTACCATAAATTAACGAGCCTCGTCCGTTGATCAGCAGGTGCGCCACTAGCAGGTGAGGTCGCTGGGGCCCTAAAGATGTTGTAGAGCCCCTTTGCACCCAATTTGGATATGCGTAAAATATTTTTAGAATGCAGTTGTAGTACAATTTCGACTTGTCTGTATATTTTCCTGTGAATTAGTCGGAGTAGTAATTTATGAAAGTTCAACAAGCACATGTTTTACTATAATCTAATTGAATGAGATGGTAATTATAGATTTAAATTGGGACACTCAGTGATGCATTAAGTTTTTCTATTAGATTTTCACGATTGGGTTCATAATGGTCTTACAAGACCTTAGAAGCCCAAGCCAACCTAACCTGCAAGTGGTGCACATGCTAATCAAAGGGCTAGGCTCTGAGAAACATAAATGGGCCCGGAATATATTCTCCATCTATTTCAGTGACAGTAAAGTTATATTCAATACGATTCTGCCTATCCCTTTCAGGAAACATGAGTGATTATAAATGCATAATGTATTTCCACAAATATAAGTCTTAAAACCCGAATAAAGCTGTTCATCAGTCTTAAATTCGTCGTCGTCTGACCGGTATACTAAATGAGGCGTAAATGGCTGTTTGCTTTGCTGTATCGAGCAATTAAGTTTTTATTTTATTAAACCATTTATCAAATGTTCCTGCTATTTATTTTCTAGAAAAACAATTAGGTAATTTTTGTATTTTATTTTAACTACCATAGTCCATTGATGCTACAAGAAAACTTTACTGTTCGATGAGCAAAACGTATCAACCAATTATTCCTAGATCGATGACAAAATGTGCCTTTAGATACATACCTACGTGCATTTTTAATAAGTTTTCTCGACTGAATAACTACATCTTCTCAAGAATTCAGACGTGGTGGACCGTGTAATCACGTACACGCTACAAAAAAAAGAACTAGGTACCTACTTATGACTCACTACTACTATGATGTAGCGGCTTATCACGAGTGAAATAAGTTTAATTTTTTTTTTACTGAAGAGTCAGATAGGCTGTATTATCGATCGTAGCGTTGGCGATTCTTCACTTTTTTATGTAGTTATACTCCCCTTGTAGAATCCTAAAAAGCTTATTCATTTGGTCCCATGACCCTAATTTTCTGCGGTGTAATAATTGGTATTCTCTTCACTTCTAAAGATAATCATGCCGTAGACATATTCACTTGTCATATAGGTACTACCAGTAAACCCACGGACATACATGCCTTTCACACCAGCGCCTCTTGCGGTAACGTCAGGGAACTGTGTGAAATGTATGGAGGAATACGAAAACGTATTTCAAGCAAATTAACGTAAAGAACTGGTACTAGACACTCAGATATAAATAAAAGTAGGTTGGGCGTGGAAATTGGTGATAAAATTTATAAAAAGAAATATGAAAATGGTGTAAGAATACCACGGAGAAAAATAAATAACTAGCATTAGGTGTAATAAATAGCAAAGTATAATAAAAATACAAATAATACCTGTGTACAAATTATACATAAGATATTACATATAAAGTAGTTGAAAGAAGTAATCGTATTGAACATTATTACACTATAAAGATATTTTTACATTCCGAAACAGCGTTTCTCCGTCGCACATTGTACCTCTGGGACGAAGAAAACCACAGACTTATGTAGAGCAATGACCATACAAATTGCAACCCAGGCGACAATGAATCACTTATGAAAACAGGTTTCTATATACATGGGGCACACTAAAAGTTTTGCACTTCTAGCTAATCGGAACTATTTGAATTTCGAATGTTACATTTTTTTAAACGTTGCAACCTTCTTAGTAATAAAAAAAAACAATTGGCGGGAAATCATTTGTCAATTGTTTTTTATCACACATCAAGTTCTACGTATGCAACAAAAATGGAATTAAGTCGAAAAGATTTTAGAGCGATGATTTTTTATGATTTTAAAAGTTCTCTGTCTCCGCAAGACTGTGCCGCTCGTCTTCAAAATCCTTTTGGGAGAGAAGCACCTTGCTTGAGCACCGTGAGGCGATGGTTTGCTGAGTTGCTGTTTATGACATTGTCACAGGAGACGAAACGTGGATTTATTGTTTTGAACCCGAAAAAAAACAGCAATCTTGTGAATGGGTGTTTGAAAATGAGAACAAGCCAACAAAAGTGAGGCAGGCGAGAAACGCTGGTAAAAAAATTATCGCGTTTTTTTTCTCACCTACGGGTCCCATCTGTACAATTCCACTTGAAGATCAAAAGAGTGTTAATGCCGAGTGGTATTCTACCATTTGTTTACCCAGGGTGTTAGAAAAAGTTCGCGAAAGACGACCCAAAAGCCGCGTTCTCCTACATCATGACAACGCTTCTTCACACACGGCCAACAAAACAAAGTCATTTTTAGCTTCCGAAAAAGTACAACTCGTCACCCATCCTGCACATAGCCCCGACCTAGCACCCTGTGATTTCTGTATTTTCTCCAAAATCAAAGATTTAATGAGAGGTTTTACTTTTACCAACTCCGAAGAGGCAGTGATAGCGTTCAATCAGCACGTAGAAAACATGCCTTCAGATCTGTGGTCCTCCTGTTTAAAAAAATGGTTCGATCGCATGAAAAAACGTTCAAAATTTAAAGGAGAGTATTTTGAAAAGCAATAAACATAATATTTTGGTTTTAACATGTTGTTTTTTTAAGTTACGCAAAACTTATAGTGTGACCTACGTATTTAGACTATAAAATAACCACTTGAATAAATTTAAGTTTCTGGGTACTGGTAACTTAACAGCAGGAAATTATTCTCAGTTTAAATCCGTACAATTAATTAATTTATTTTTCATTGTTTCAAATCAGTAGTTATTTCCAGAGAGCAACTAATATTGTACCAAAGAGGTAATGGCAATATTTGAAACTGCATGAAAAGATGAACGTAAAAGTTTTGTTTTCGTAATTTGAAGATGGAGTCAACGCCACAACCTGTACTGACTTCAAATCAATTTACATTGGGTTTTTCTCGGGTCAGCGTTGACTTGTCTCGAATTCAGAGTCAGTAACTGGCCCTGTGTAAATCAGCCTTTATAGACACGAAACTCTTTATAGGCACAACCAATTCACATTGACCAGTTAAAGTTGACCTCGCAATAGCTACAATCGCAGGCTCAAGCCAAAATGCCAAGAGTCGCCTACAAGTCGTTTCTTGGAATAGTTAACTCTCAATGGCACGAGATAATTACAGATAGTTACTCTGACACTTTCACAGGAAGTTTAAACCTAGTCATATCCATAATTACCTATTCAAGTATACACAGCGTTTAGAAATGACTTCATTTCTAGTTCAAAGCTGTCTAACGGTCCTCAGGTCTCGGTAATTAGGAAAATCTTACAAAAGTAAGTTTGCGAAGTTATTATACGTGCTCTCTGCACCGCATACAAGTAGTAATGGGAATGAAGGCAGGTCTGATTGTGCGGCGGACAATGTGTCGCTTGAGAACTCGACAATAAATGTCAACTTCAACAATTCTGTTGTTAATGGAAAGGTAAAAAAGTATAATCTTAATCCTAGGTACTGTGCTAAGGCCTTCGAACAATAAGAACCAAAAAACCGATTACCTTAGGCAAGACACAACCTAGTGCTAGTTCCGCTTCATGGGGAATAGAACATATAGTAGTAGTTTAGTAGTAGTGGAACACATAGTCATAAGAACCAACTTAAAATTATTTTCAACAACGCTTTAATTTAAGTAGAGATCTTTACCGCTATTTTTTGCTTTTCAGAGGTAATATTCTAAGTATTGCATATAATGAGTGATTCAAAACCGAAATGAACAGAAATTCTTACCGCCGTTTTTAATACCTCTGATGATGTATTTGAAATCGGGTAGTATTTAACTGCTTATTAAAAAACCTTCGTTTTGTACTAAATAAAAATGCCTTTCCTAAGCAAAAATACTGATTGTGCAGCAAATAATGACCGCAAAATTTATATTATAAATCATAGCTGTTTATTTAAAAATACTAAGCTAATCTTACCTATCCAAGTCGGATGATCTAAGACCATTTCTAGGTACAAAAAATATAACCACTAAGACTAAAGGCACAGCTCCTGCGTATAGTCTTCTAACCTAATTTATCCAAGTCGAATCCGTAGACTATCCCTAAGACTTTAGTAAGTTTTGCTGTGGAATCAGTATATTTTGGTATGCAAATCATATTTTTAGTAATGCCTTTTTTAGACGCATTTGAAGAAAAAATATATTATTGATGTCTATTTTTGAATTATTGCTAGGACTAGTATTGTTAAACAATCGATTTATTTGCTGATAAAAAAAATTATCTGATGTATTTTGCTGCGCATTTAAGCTCATCCCTTTGAAATTCAACCATCTAGTTCGTCTGTCACGCTCATAGAGGAATATCTGGGTAGTCTAGTAAAAGCTTATTTTGATCGACTGTATAATACAATCCGGATATGTTTGACAGTAAGGTTTTGTTTTGGTGCAAACAATCACCTTTGTGCAATGGAAAAAAAAACTTCTGGGTCACGTTTTTCACATAAGTCTTAATTTTCTCGAATATAGCCACTAAAGTAAGCTAATGACAGAAATAAATCAGGCATACCTATTGTTATTTTAATTTCCTTACAATTTTTTAACAATGAAATATGTATATTTTATAAAATTAATTAAATAATCGTTCTTCTTTTGCAGATGGCGGTTCATATCCAGTTACTTATTGGCATTCTCATCTTGCAAATATACGTTCATGGTGCTCCTAGTGACATAGGCAAGTTAGAAGATATAGCCAAAGTAGAAACTAATGATAAAAAACTTGACTCTATACCACAAGAACTTGTAAATAACACAAGCACGACAGAAAATGTGCGTGAAAAAAGGTTTTATAATCCCTTTGCATACGGATTCCCTCCAGTAAATCCTGTACAAGACCCTAACTTTAATTATAGAGATGACTTTACAGGGAGCTACGGATTTGACGATCCATTAGCACAAATTTATAGACAAGTGCAGGAAATAGCTGGTTTTGTAAGACAACCACCCAATTCCTGGCAGGGACCAGGAATACCTCCTCTGCCGATATTCTTTCCAGTATTGTTTGTACCTCCTTTTGACTGTAATTGTAACTCGCAAACAGATCAACCCCCGAAACAACCTGACCAACCAATAGATAGAGGAATAAATGAGCCAACTGATCAGCCAGGAGAAACCGACAAGACCGGAGAAGAAGTACCAGATGTTTCAAATCGAGTCAAGCCACCTATCGACGACAGACAAAATTGGGGACTTTTTATCAACGAAACTGATGAAAATTCAAGTACGCAAGATTTTAGTCGACCCATTTCTTTCGATCCTATCAGAGCAAATAGACCAACTGTGAGGCCATCGCCTGCTGTTGAGCATGGATCAGCTCAAGGTGATGTTACTGCTAGTCAAGTACCTCAATCTGTGGAAAAGCCTCCGCAACCCCAAAGGCCTGCATTTGTTCGCCCAACTACATTTCGTCCACCATCAATTGCTCCAGGATCTCAAGGTTCACCTTTTAATACACAACGGCCTGTTTACCAAGGCAGGCCTTTTAATACACCGCGACCTGTATATCAGAACAGACCATCAGTATCGCCACCCACACCTTGCGATTCTGCTATTATAGCATGCTGTCACCAGCCAATATTAACATATGAGTGTTTTGCGGCCCATGGTTGTCCAAATATCTCATCTTACGGTAGTCCGTGTAATAATAGTACAATTTTGAGTATTATTGATAGGCTTCAAGCTTATTACGCCACAAGGAATGGTTGAGTTTTGAAATATGTAATTTTTTTTGGATAAATGTACGTGTACAGATTAATTTAATTTACTTCACAGCTTATAATAACTTCCTAATTTATTGACATTCGTTATCGTTAAGTACATCAATTTGAGTTGTTAACTTGATGATTATTAATCCTTTATGATGATTATTAACAACCCAGGTTGATCACCTATCAATAAATAAATAAATTAGAGAAGAAGAACATGAATACATCTATGCGACGACGATGATCTTAATCCCAAGTCTTCTAAAAACTTGTGCAAACAAACATATAAAACTATTTACTTTTTAAACTTTCGCGTTTTGTACACATTATAAATTTAAGACAAACGGGTATTTTACGCGATTATTGAGATATATACATACCTCTTTATTACCCGACGTTTCGACCCTGTTACAAGAGTCGGGTAATAAAGAGGTATGTATATATCTCAATAATCGCGTAATAAACTATTGATTGATATACTATATGAAATTAGTGTAACCACGAATTTACGAATTTAAAAGGGACAACAATAAAAGCTACCTATCTATGCTACTATTATAAAGAGGAAAGATTTGTATTTTTGTGTGTATGTTTGTAATGAATAAACTCAAAAACTACAGTGCCGATTTCAAAAATTCTTTCACCATTGGAAAGCTACATTCACCCTAAGTAACATAGGCTACTTTTATCCCGGTAATGTGTTCCCACGGGTACCGGGAACGAGTAAACTAAATCACGCGGGAGGAGCTGCGGCGATCAGCTAGTAATACATAAAATAATAGTACAAACTGCTACATACTGTATAATAAGTTAAGTTTATCCTATTTAACTTTGTCGTCATGTAATAGTGATATGATCAAGATTGTGCCCTTGAAACTATTTGATTTGTACGAAAGTGACAATACACATACATAAACCTTAGACTAAAAGAAAGATATTTTTTTATTTAGTCTAAGGTTATCTCCAACGAAATTCTGTCAGTAAACAAAACTAAATAGTATTGAACAAGTCTACTAGTGATAAGTAAAAATTGTATTTAAAAATCACAGCTAAAGGAGATGTACATGATGTAGTATCAGCAGCGTGGCGGTTAAGTTTTTGATGCCCCGCCACTACACTACAAGTAAATCCCATTCTAACATAATCGCTGTTTAGCTTAGCTGAATGATTTCGCTAGAAATATGTATGAAAAATTTTTTTTTAAGTATTTTTCTTTATAAAATTGATAAATATAGTGTTCCTGTACAATAAGCCCAAGACTATTATATATCGATTCATATTCTAAATTACGCAAAACACAAATATTTTAAAATAAAGTTCTGTCTAATTTTGTATACTATTGTTTTATTTCACTACCACAGACAATCGTGGGGGAGCTAGGTGCGGCAGTACTCCGGCTTAAACGCCGGAAAATCACTGCCCCCGGACCCGACGGCATTCCTGGCCGTGCATGGGTCCTGGCCCTCGAAGAACTCGGGCCTCGACTGATGGGGCTCTTTAGCGCATGCCTCGAAAGGGGCCAGTTTCCCAAGGTGTGGAGGACGGGGAAACTGGTCCTGATCCGTAAGGCGGGGCGGCCGGTGGATTCACCGTCCGGATACCGGCCGATCGTGTTGCTCGACGAGGTGTGTAAGCTCTTTGAGCGAATTATCGCGGAACGCCTCGTCGAGCATCTCACGAGTGTGGGGCCAGACCTGGCGGATAACCAGTTCGGTTTCCGTCGGGGACGCTCCACCGTGAGCGCGATCATGCGCGTGAAGAGCCTGACGGAGGAAGCAGTCTCGCAGGGCAAGGTGGTGGTGGCGGTGTCTCTTGACATCGCCAACGCGTTCAACACCTTGCCATGGAGCTGCGTTAGGGAGGCACTCGTGTATCACGAAACGCCTCTCTACCTCCGTCGTATTGTCGGGGCCTATCTCTCGGAGAGGGCCATAGCTTTCCCCAGCTGGCTCGGGCCAGCTCGGCGAGATGTGTCGTGCGGTGTTCCACAGGGGTCGGTCCTGGGGCCGCTTCTGTGGAACATCGGCTACGACTGGGTGCTGCGGGGTGCGTTGCCTAGGGGCGTCGGCGTAACGTGCTACGCCGACGATACACTCGTCACGGCGCGGGGTGCAACGTACCAGGAGGCAGCACTCAAGGTCACGACGGGTGTTGCTCGAGTCGTGAGTCGGATACGGCAGCTGGGACTGGAGGTGGCCTTGCACAAGTCCGAGGTTCTGTGTTTTCACAGACCTCGGAACGGTCCACCCGAAGGTTCCAGCATAAATGTGGGAGGCGTTAGCATCGGCATCAAGCCCTCGATGAAGTACCTAGGGATCGTACTTGATAGCCGATGGAACTTCGGACCACATTTCCGAAGTTTGGTCCCCAAGGTGACGCAGGCATCGGCCGCGCTTTTGCGACTGATGCCCAACCTAAAGGGACCCAACGCTTCCTGCAGGAGACTGTACCTGAGGATCGTGCGGAGTATGGCCCTATACGGGGCTCCCGTATGGGCGGATAGGTTGGCGGTCAAGGGGAACGTGACTCTGTTAAACAGACCACTTCGAACCTTGGCCGTCACAACCATACGGGGGTACCGCACGATCTCCGGAGAGGCTGCATGTCTCCTAGCCGGGACCCCTCCATGGGACCTGGAAGCGAGAGCCCTTGCGTCATTGTTCCAATGGCGCAAGGAGGCGCTGGAGCGGGACCACAGGCCTGCGTCTCGAGAAATCGAGGACCAGCGGTCCCAACTCCGCCAGGATCTCATGGAGTCATGGAGGGTGCGACTTGAGCAATCCAAGTGGGGTACCACCATCATCGCGGCGGTGAGACCGATCATGGACGATTGGCTGCAGAGGCAGCATGGTGACCTCACGTACCGTGCGACGCAGATCGTTGCCGGGCATGGATGCTTCGGTAGCTATCTGTTTCGCATGCATCGTGAGGTCACACCCCGGTGTCAACACTGCGAGGTTTCCGACGACGACACCGCACTCCACACGTTGGTGGAGTGCTCAGCGTAGGCGAGTCAGCGCCGGGACCTCGTAGTGGGTCTGGGCGTGGATACCCTCTCGCTGGAGACCATGCTTCAAGCCATGGTCTCCAGCCGGAGTAGGTGGAACGCGGCCGTGTCCTTCTGCGAGCAAGTCATGCTCGCGAAGGAGGCGGCCGGGAGGGAGAGGGAGCGTACCCTCCCCGCCGAGTTCCGTAGTCGGCGGCCAGGGCGCTCCAGACTCCGCGACTACGCCCAAGACTATCGACCTCAATGATCGGGGCCTGAGGACGGCGGGATCGCCATCCGCCATCCTTACAGAAGCAGGCTAGAAGGGTTGCGTGCTGCGGAGCCTTTGCCCCATAGCACGCAACCAGATTCACTCACTGACGCGGGATAAAACCCGACCCCAATGACGCGGGATTCTCGTCCCGACCAAACACCCGCAGAGACCACAGAGGTGGTCAAAGTCCGCCGGGCGCCACTGGACATACCCTCTGCTAGTAACCAGAGACGCCCGGCAACGGACGTTAGAGCGGCCGCGGCCTTGCGCCGCAGAATTAAAAAAAAAAAAAAAAAAACCACCACAGACAGACGGTAAAAATGATGAATTGTATTACCAACAAAATTATGAAATACAAAAATCCTCTATCTGTATGTTCCCAGACATTATTCTTCGAAGCTATAGAGCGGATTATGTTCCAGTTTTGACACAGAAACTAAGCTTAACTTAAAGCAAAATATAGATTTTGTTTCGTCGAAATAGAAACGCAGAATAGAAGTTATCGGCATATAAGCTATTCCAAGCTGGCGGAGCTTCGAGCATCAACCAGTATAAATAAATAATAAATAAATAAATAAATATGTTAGGACAATTTACACAACGCCATCTAGTCTCAACTAAGCAGAGCTTGTGATATGAGTACTAGATAAACTGATATAAATACTTATATACATTTTTTTTTTGTAAATACATACATATTATACATAGGAAACACCCAGACTTCGGCACAAACGTATCTATCTTCACACAAAGTTTGTCCCGACCGGGAATCGAACCCGAGACTCCGGCGTCGAAAGCAGATGCACTACCGACTACGCCACCGAAGCAGTCAGTCAAAATATCTATACAAAACACTGTTGATTATAAATGTGATTAGTTTTACATTCCTACAATTCCATTTAGTTTTACACATACCCACATCCAACTGCGCCTGTTTTCCCGAACTTGATTAAAATTAAACGTCTTCATTTTACTATTATTATAGTCTAGTCCCACATAAGTCATCGCTGGTGAACCCATTGCTGCTTGACTGTGACTGCTGTGAATTTTCTCTAACAAGGGAAATGCTCAACCAGGGGAAAGTTACGATGGCTGGTACCGATATCATCCAATTTTTGATATTAAATACGCGCTCTTTTATTTTTAAATAGGAAGGTCCTTCTCTTTCATATTACCTTATTAAAAGGATCTAGTTGCATTACATTCATGTTGCTACTCTATACCTGTAGCACGACAGAAGTAAGTGAGATGGCTGGAACTGAAGACGACTTTGTTAGTTCTAGACAAATTTCATTCATCCCAGTTCCAATTAATGGTACACTCTATCCACATGTTGTCCGATTGATTAAAAGTAACGAAACCACCGAAAAGGAAACACCATCTGAACCAAACCATGTTTAGTGAAAGAAGGGTGCCCGGATACAAGTTCCTATGGAGACGGTAATCGGTGTAACAGTTGTGTAATTTTGAGTATTATCAGTAAACTCCAATCTTATTACACCACAAGGAATGGTTGACTTTTATACTTTATGCTTTCGATTGACTGACTGATTGTAGACTTTTGAATTGTATCTAGGTAGTATATGTTGTATAAATGTAGGTAGCTATAGGTACCTACGTGCACTGTTAAATATAATTTACGACATAGAATATTAACAACCAGATCTTCACGGAACTCAGCAAGCGTCTGAGGGAAGTAACTGGGGATCCCCGCGCAGGCAGCTTTCTCGCGCAGACTCTCATTGGCAATTCAGCGCGGGAATGCTGCCTGTGTTATGGGCACTCTGCCTAAGTCTCCCTGCCTTACTTATTTATTTTAGATTTTTAGTTTTAGATAGTATAGTTTGTTGTTTTATTAGGTTTGTTTTTTTAATTTAATTTTCCTGTTCCTTGTATATATTCATGAAATGTGTTATCATTAGTACTGAAATGGGTAAATTGAAATGGGACCAGATTGAGGAAGTTCAGCTAATAACGGACGTCAATAATACATAAGATGAAAAAAACAAATAATAATGTAGTAAAAGAAATGGACGAGCAGGACATATTATTTTGTTATGAAAGAAACACTGTAGAAATACGCTGTAAAGATAAGAACGGATCTAATATTATTAGACTTTTTTTGGATTTATAGAAAGCCTACACAAATGTGCTAATAACTCGTATTTGGGATTTCCAGAATTCTTTATAAAAATGAAATGTATTTTGCGATAACAACCTAAATTTTCATAAATAGCGTGTTACGGTACAATAAGCCCAGGACCATAGTTTTTGCGCTTCAGACACAATTTGCTTCATTGTACTAAAGCAAATTGTCTGCTAATAATAAAATTCATTCTAATTTTGTATTCCTGTATCGTTTTATTTCAACACTAGCACTTTGTACACCAATAAAAAGAAACCCTGTCAGCTTTTACGTCAACTTATGAAAATCAACCATACCTACTATGTACCTATGTATTGCATCTCCGTCGTACGTTACGCCTATATCCCCGAAGGGGTAGGCAGAGGTGAATTCCACACCCACATTTTGTTAGTAGGTAATTTTGTTGGTCCCCCGTAATAGAGACAAGCCTATTGCACTAACAGGGAACTATAGAAAATCCGTTACCACTCTGTAAATCAAATCAAAATTCCAACTAGCCAGGACAGATGTTACATACCACTGAATAGAATCTCGGCAGTAATATTATAATTGACCGAGCGAGCGAAGCGTCTCAGTTTTAACTCGAGGACTGGTCGATTTGGCGTTGTTGGTACGTGTGTTAGTTTCATTTTCATCATTTTTCAGCTGATTTTCATGAAATTTGGCACAAGTGTTCTTTGTTGCAAGGCGCAACTTTTGCCGAAGGGATTTTTCGATTGGGGGGAAAATGGGGGAGAAATGGGGGGAAAATGCGAAAATAACGTGAGGTCTACTGTTCACAGAACCACTAGTTTAGTCCCACGTTGTAGCTGATGAACCTATTGCTACTCGTCACATACTTTTATGTTTGTCAGACTCTGGTTCTTTGGCAAGTATACAACTCGCATGGTGAGAGGGGTTTCGACCGCTTTGATGTTGGTAGGATCTCGTCAAGCTTTTAGTTTAAATAGAGAACTCCTCCTTTTTACAGATGACGCTGCTAAACGGGTTTATATTCATCACTTTCATGTTGTTACTCTATACTAGTAGCACGATAGAAGTAAGTGAAATGGGCGGGACTCAAGACGACTTCGTTGATACAAGATCAATTTCGTTTATCCCAGTTCAAATAAATCGTACATTTATTATACCACCTGTTGTCAAAGTAATTGAAAGTGACGTCATCACGGAAAATATAACACCAGTTGAACCAGATCATGAATCGACTGGTGCCAATAATATGGATAACTTTATCCAACTTTCCTAGTATTGCTGATTAATATTGCTGTTATCAATCTGATTTCGAAAAGGACTGTTTTGAAACCGAAGGTTGTCCGGATACTAGTTCTTATGGAAACGACACTTATAATGCCCCCGGCATTTCAGTAGTTCTCAGAAACTTTCACGAGTTTATTGGAATAGAATAATAGATACCTATTACAAATAAAGTTGTGAAGCATATTTGTGTTCTTTTATAAAAAAAATACCTAGTGAAACTACGTCCATGCCAAAGGTACGCACTCGGAAGTATTCCATGTGGCGCCCAGCGTCAAATGGGCTATGCTAACTTCACCTGCCAGCCGGCTTAGCTGCTATTGACCAGTTTACAAAACTGTGAGGACGAATTTAACAGTCTCTCTTGATCACGCAAGCGATGGATTGAATAACACGAATTCTGACAAATAGGTATACCCCAAAGTACTCAAATTGGTAGTGAGCTCTCTATTTTTATTCAGATTCATTTTATCTGCTGTAGACTAACATGTAGTTTTAAATAATCATGCACAACAATATCAAAGTCGGAAATGAAAACAGAAGGGAATCAAGTTGACTCATAGCACTGTCAATGACGATTCAAGCTAAGTAGGTACGTGACTGTATATACTGCGCCAGTATATGAACATTTCTATGTATTGTTATGATAGATGTTTTGTTGTGTTCTAATTGAATTTTGATACGAGTTCAGAATATTTTTTGCAAATGGTTTTAGAAATCATGGTTAAATTCACAACCACACGTTTTAATAGTTTCAGATCAAGGTAAATACTAGTTTTGCAATTCCGAGTAGTTCAGGTTTTCTGCATTGTAAACAATCACACGGTTCTCGTTCTTTATTACTTCCTCCAATAAAATGTCGATTAGTTTGTTATGAAAAGCTTAGCTGGCTGAAACCGTGAAGATTTTGCCCAAGACATCTATCAATCATGTCCAAAAGTAAATTGGTTCTATGTGATCCTGGGACAGCGTCAAATTATAATGGTATTTTTATAGTTCTGCAATAGCTATCACTGCTAATCACCACTTATTTTGTTCGCTTCAATCGTCAATCATCATCAGCCTCTTTCCAACCTAGTTGGGGTCGGATTTCCAGTCTAACTGCGATGCCGCTGAGCTTTGATATTTTCCATGGAGCGACTGCCATCTGACGTCCAATTTAGCAGGGACTACTAGAGTATCTACACTTAATAATCTATTATCACTTCCAACTCCACAGTTCCCGCCTTTCGTCTTTGAACAATTCACCGATTGTGATGTTAAGAGGAGCATTATGTCTATAACTTCGAATGCCGTTGGTAACGACTGTATTAGCCTTAACATGATCCTACCTATCCTCAACCAAATCCTTTCTATCATAACCCATATCCTGAACTTTTCAATATCTAATAGCCACTTTCCAAATGCTTGGAAAGAGGCTGAAATTATTCCTTTACCTAAGATACGCAATCCTTCCTCTAACGCTCATTTCCGTCCTATATCTATCTTGCCTTTCCTTTCTAAAGTGTTAGAGCGCCTTGTTCACACTCAGCTCACCAAATTTCTTAACACGAACTCTCTTCTCAATCCCTTACAATCTGGTTTCCGTCCTGGCCATAGCACTGTTACGGCTCTAGTTAACGTTACTGATGATATAAGGGCAGGCATGGAGATGGGGAATCTCACGGTGTTGTGCTTGCTAGATTTTAGCAACGCGTTTAATACCGTGGATTCCCAGGTTCTGCTTGGTATACTTAGCTCTCTTAATATATCTCCAACGGGAATTGACTGGTTTCGTAGTTACCTGTCTGGCCGCCGGCAGCGAACGCGTATGGAGAATTCGTTTTCTTCTTGGTCTGATGTTGCAGTCGGTGTGCCGCAGGGCGGCGTTCTATCTCCACTACTTTTCTCTATCTTTATTAATTCCATCTCTAAACATCTGGTCTCATCCACCACCTTTATGCAGATGATTTACAAATCTATACACAAGCTCCCTTGGAACAGCTGCCTAGTGCTATTAATATCATAAATTCGGACCTGGAACGCATTTGTGATTGGAGCACCAAACATGGGCTACAGGTTAATTCATACAAATCCCAGGCGATCATTGTAGGCAGCCCTTGGTTTGTGTCACGCCTTGATCTAACGCAATTACCCGAAGTAACTTTTAATGGTACCCCTGTCATATTAAGCGATACTGTCAGAAACTTGGGTATCTTTATCGACCAAACATTGTCCTGGGACCATCAGCTACAGGTGGTTAGACGCAAAATATTTGCAGCAACGGGATCACTACGGGGATTGCGAATGCTGCTTCCAATTGCCACCAAAACTGCGCTGGCACAATCGTTATTACTCCCTATCCTTGATTACGCTGATGTCAGCTATCTTGATCTCACAGAGGAGCAACTTGATAAGCTTGAGCGATTTCAAAATGTTTGTATTAGATTCATATTTGGTCTTCGCAAATATGATCATGTATCAGAATTCCGCAAAACGCTTAAGTGGCTCCCAATTCGCCTTCGCCGGAATACTCATATCCTAACTCTATTATACAGTATACTGTTCAATCCTTGTACTCCCCGATATCTTAAAGAACGATTTAAGTTCCTACGTGACACACATTCGAGGTCTCTAAGGTCATCAGAGAATTTAATGCTGGAAATGCCAGTGCATTCCACAAGATTTTCTGACAAGTGCTACACTGTTCAAGCAGTTCGTCTATGGAATGCTCTGCCGCTACAGATTAAACGCGCACAAACACTTGCATCTTTTAAAAATATGTTAAAAGATTTTTATCTCTATTCCTAATTAGTGCTATTTGTTTCTATAATATATTTTTTGTGTATATTTAAAGTTAGTATATCCTATTATTGTTAGTATATTCTATTGAATTTCATATATATGTATTTGTTTCTCCTGATAAATATTCATTTATCAATGTATTGAACATTTTGCTCTCTTCTATAAATCCTATTAATTTATTATTTTTAAATATAATTATATTACATTGTACACAACCCCTATCATTTCTTGTAACTTTCATTCCATCCTAAGGTTGCCTGGAAGAGATTGCTCTTTAGCAATAAGGCCGCCTGTTGTACATTATTATTTTTAAGACTTGTCATAAACCATTTGTTGTTATATTGTGTACAATAAAGAGTATTTATTATTATTATTATTTATTATTGTCATCTCTGTAGTTAGACTGGTCGAATTCAGTTTTAGGGTTCCAAATACCCGTAACGACTGCCATAGATGTTCGTATGACTACCGGAACCGACGGCCTGACGCGTTTTCGGAGGATTAAATCATCAACTCATCATCAATAAGTAATAGAAATAAAAACATTCAAGTTCCGAAACAAGCTGCGACCCGGGGATTAAACTCAGGACCTCTGTGGTGTCACTCTCACGCAGTTCGTACTTAAGTTCAACCGACTACGTCATCGAGGCTTTTTTTTTTTTTTTTTAATTCCGCGGCCTAGGGCTGCGGCCGCTCTAACATGTCATCGAGGCTGATAAAATTTAAGACTGTTCACAAATCTGAACAGTATTGAGAACATTATAGAGATGATTTACTATTTATGTGAATTTCTATTATGACGTTGGTAGATGTTTCCAAAAACAAGATATAACTGTTAGTTGTAGGAACTATCGGCAAACTTGGGGAAGAACCTTTTTTGGAATACAAACGATATTCTAAATTTAAATTATGGCATAGCTATCCGGTTTTGGGTAAGGTACTTTTGACTGTGAACTGTCCAGTCAATCACCTTAAACTTCGTAGAAATGTGGATGAAATACTGAACTATGACGTCAAGTGGTTTGTGCTGTGGAAATAGCTACAATATTCCACCTTGGTTACTGAATTTTCTGAATTCTGATATACTACAACGTTCTCTTATCGCATAGAGGTTACACCTTTACCTTGTACGAATTACACTGAATAGGATAGACTAAAAAAAAATTACTAGTTATGTAGTAAGTACAAAGTCGTGCTGAGCAATCTTAGGGAATATAATTTTCAAGTTTTACCCACAGCTTGACATCCTGTCTGAAATAGGTGCAACTATGTATTTTACACAGGAGGTCACGCATTTAGATTCAGAGAGAAACTACACCCACTAACAATAAGATTCCTTTGATGTTGACGAACATTCCACGAACTTACTCCTTTGACATAGAATTTAGAACAAGTCCCAACCCTGTTGTCCGTCACTCCTACAACTAACTTTCATTGGCTAATCATAGTTACTTATATAAGCTTCTCTACTATCTCATTATATATCATCTTTTTAATAAAGTAATAAACATAAAATGATAATTAAGTAAGGATATTTTTTATCACAAAATGCACTTACTCTTGGGTTTCTCCCAATTAGTTTGTATTGCCTTCTGACGTCGTTATTACTTGAAATTTCTTATTCAATACTAAAAACTTAAAATACCCTTACACTGAAGAGGACACCGCTGCAAAGTTGTAAATAAAAGCCTGTATTTATTATAATCTGCTCAAATACGACAAGCATTACAACAAGGTAGACGTGTGCAGTGTGAGATTATCTTGATGATAAACAAACAGAACTAATTTCAAGATAAAACAAAAAGATTTGAAATAAATATTCTCACATTCTTCCTGTGATTATTACGTTGTGTATTGTGTAGAAAGGTTGTTCTTTTGTGGTTTTGAGAGGTAAGTAAGTTTTGAAGCATTTTAAATATCTACTGTAATTTTGAGGTTTAAAGAATAAGGATAAATTTAGTACGTATAAGCGTTTAGAAGATTTATAAAATGTATTAATTTGTTTTCTGTATTACACGTGCCAAATGTATGACGGATGCAAAAGTAGATATAAATTCTGAAGAAAAGCCTATTTCTTCGTACCTATTTGTAAATACTTAATTTTATGCACCAATCAATGCAAATTTCATACCATTTTAGATTTGCAATGTCTTTAAAGTTGGCAAAATAATCATATTTTGGACACACTATGTTTCCAGTTCCACTCTGTATAGCCGATTGATTGTAAATATCAATACTAAGATAATTGTATCGTTATATACTAAATGTCATTATTTTAAATAAAAAAATATACAGTGAACTGTAACAAATTACAAGTAATATGAGTTATAAAGGGGATAGTTTGTATTATTATATTTGTCTAACATTAGTTAACGGCCGTGGCTCATCACACTTGGATTGCTTGCCCGGTCTCATTTTCCCCATACTCCCATCCCGTTTTGCATCCCTATCACATTTATTTCACTATTTTCATGTCACATTTCACGCAAATTACTTCAGTAGTAGTTAGTTTTCTCGTTTTTAAAATCCATGAGAACACATTAAGGGAATAAAATGAACCATATTGATTATTGTGATGTATGCGGTATATTATTGTAGTAGCAACATCTATACAAACTTTCACGTTTTTAATACTAAGTAGTAAGTAGTATTAGGAAGTGCTAAATGTCACACTTGCACTGGTACTTGGCAAGCAAGCAGTAAGTAGGTAAGTGAGCGCACGTGCGCGATAAGTAGAGAACTGACTTGACCTGAGTGATGTAATATCAACGGCGTGTGTTTCTACAGGTCCTAAGAATCTTAGTAAACGTTCGATACCTGCCCTATTTTTAATTGTTTATTGTTCTAGGGAACAGTGCAACTTCATACTAACGACTAAAAATAATTTGAGCGCAGGTCTTTACTTATCGCGCACTTGTTAAACATCATAAAGTCGCACGCGAACGGTACGTTGTCCCCATTGGAAAAACCAGCTACGTCAGTGACCAAGTCCATGCATTCATTACTAGAGATCACGTTTTATATCACGAGTACAAAATGAATTCAATATATTTTATGATATAACTTGAGTAATTATCGAAGGGTATTTTTATGCTAGTTTTGTGAGATTTGTTTATTTTGATATTAGATTTACACTTTCAATTTCTTGCATAACTTAATTTCTCGATAATTATCATCTTATTTTTGAAAATGGTAATATGTAAATCGTTTCGGGAGACTGTGTATCGACAATTTGATTGTAAAGCTAATTTTGCTTTACCTACTTTTTAATACCTCAATACATAATTAAACAACAATAAATAATAAAATAAATAAATATGTTAGGACAATTAACACAACGCCATCTAGTCTCAAACTAAGCAGAGCTTGTGATATAATAAATACTTATATACATTTTTTTTTGTAAATACATACATATTATACATAGGAAACACCCAGACTTCGGCACAAACGTATCTATCTTCACACAAAGTTTGTCCCGACCGGGAATCGAACCCGAGACTCCGGCGTCGAAAGCAGATGCACTACCGACTACGCCACCGAAGCAGTCAAAACAATCATCATCAGTTGCAGGTCAATGGGCCATTCCCAGACTAAGTTATACCGTTTTCAATAGATAACGCTCTATATTTAGATATCTATCGCTCGGCACACGTGGTCAAATGCTAGTAGAAAATATTTCTTCGTTTCTCTTAGTCTCACGTGAAGTGATGGCAAACGTTATTCATTAATGACACTACATAAGCAATCATTGGATCTGATGGAAATGACCCAAGGACCTGCTTTTCCAAGATCTCACCATTTTTTACAAGGTAGGTACTTAAGCTGAACCTACGTGTACACTACGCCCTTCATTAAAAAACCAAATGTAAATACTTAAAACTTCAAAACACAGGCAATAACGTACTTATTTTTTTCTTACAGACATGGCGTTCAAGATAATCATCATAATTGCGATGTGCACTCAAGTATTTGGCTCTAACGAAGTTAATCCAAACGCTATCGGTAGCACGGTCAAAGTTCCAGTAAATCTATCTTACGATGAGCTAGTCTACATTCTACAGTCAAGATACGGTGTGTTGCAACGTCCAAGGATATTATCTCCTTGTGCAAGAGCTATCCTTGGCTGCTGCAAGAATATTGAGATGGACGAATCGTGTTCAGAATCACTTGGGTGCGGCGCTTTCTTCTTTGACGATAACCCTTGCGGTGAAAGGTTCGTACTAGACGCATTGAAAGCAGCTAAGATATTTTACACCCAGCTCAAGGAAATCGAGAAAGGAAATTGATTTGGGACTATTTAAAGCAATGAAAAGCTGTGTCAATTATTTGGAAAGTCTATGAGGACTATTTTAGGGTTGAAAATACTTGAAAAACACGCATTTTGTCATTTTTATTTTGTATGACAGCTTTGGATGTGAGGCTCAATATAAAAGGAAACGCAGATCGGCTTTTGAGGCGTTGCGTTAACTTTAGATTTAATTGTAAATGTTAATTAAAATATTTTAATTTAAGTATCTTTCACAATCAAAAAAAAAGGTGGATCCAACGCTAACTTTATTAGCGCGATGTAGAAATTATGAATATGGTATGAACCAAAAATATTCGATGTTGTCGGTATTGGTCATCGTAGCTCAGTTGGTCAGAGCATTCCCCCTGTTAGGGAAAGGCCGTGGGTTCGAATCCTGGCGATGACATCAGTTATTGTGATCTATTTATAATTTAAGGATAGTTTAAGCAAACTCATTGCTTTAAAACAAAAATATATGGATTTGGTAAGGATTCATCTAAAAATTCAGTGTTCAAATAGTTCGGTAGAACTGCGGTAGGTGGATCCAACGCAAACCTTAATAGCGCGATGTAGAAATTATAAATTCATATCATAATTTAACATACAAAAATATATTTGTTCCCTTTCATCCTTCGGGATAGCAGTGTAGAGGTTTTCAAGATTTTATTAGACATGTTACCAAATGTGGCCCTTGTGTTTGATAAGAAATATTGACAACGCTGTGATAGTAGTATAAGTACCTACAAATCCTTAATCCAATTGTTTAGTCGATTAAGATAAGTCAGTGAACGTAATTTGAATCTCAAAGTTTGTAGTGATGACCTAATCGCCCTCTCCAATCAGTGTGTTATATTGAATGAGACTCCTTTTATAAATTTTGTAGGTTAATTCCGCCAGGAACGCAATACCAACCGGGATAAAAGTAAGTATTCAGTGTATAAGAAATACCAATTCAGGAATTCGGTATGTCTTTCCCTCCCGAATCTCACTTTAAAATCTAACACACTATTTAACGCAAGAAGTATTACTAATATGTTACTTTTGAGAAACTCCAAATAGCAGTAATGAAGTGACTTTAAAATATTGAGCTAAGAATTTAGTTAAGTTCGGTGCAACTTGTATTCAATGTTAAATTTTTTATAAGCAAAAATGTGTTAAGTTTTTTAGCTTTAAATGTAAATATATACTTAGTCCTTAATAACAACGGTCTACACTGTCACCAATAATAACAATGTAAAACTAAACAGCCAATTCTGCGTATAAAATTTTTGAATTGAGAAAAGTAATTTTATTTCATATAGCGTTTGCTGCAAAAGTTGCAAGTGGAAATAAAATTCTACTCTTCATTTATTTGAAATCCAAATAAAAGGTTTGTGGAATTTCAGATAGAACATTTTAAACAAGTAAAGCCTATTTGGCAGAGAGCCAAACCGACATACATAGATAGCTGCAGGCAACAAGTGATCGTTGAAATGATATAAAATTCATTTCATATTTTATACTTCAATTGGATGATTTGCATTGCCTTTGCTGGATGTTAAATCATTATCATATATATTATATGACCCTTTTTTTATTCTTTATTGTACAGATTTACAAAACACAAAGACAAACAATAACAATATGTACAAAGGCGTGCTTAAGCCAGTACTGGCTTTTCTTCCAGCAGACCTTAGAGGTATAGAGGACATAGATACTACTAAAGAGAGAAGAGGAAAGTGTAAACGCGTACTTTAAATGAGAACAGGATATACGTATAAATATATTACATACATACATACAACATTACATATAATATTGGATGGAACCAGGCGTTACTTGGCGAAAATCCATGACAAAGCAATGGTAAGTAAAATATTTTTTTTAAATGTTTAAAACTTTTTTAAATTTTTAATAGCACAGCATGGCTGTTCTCTCTGAGACAGTCTTGATAATGCTTCGTTTAGAGGCGAAACAATTGTCGACGTTTTGTTGTCTTTTTTAATTCTGCGGAAAATAGTGCTATTAAAAATTTAAAAAAGTTTAAAACATGTTTTAAAAATATTTTACTTACCATTGCATTACATATAATATCAAACAATAGACGAAGAAAATTCAATAAATTAAACTAATAAAAAAACCCTTCATATTGCCACAAACAAAATTACATTTCTTTCTCCGGAGTAGGAGTATTTATTTATTTCCCACTTCTACATCTATCACTACAGGGTAAGTCCTAATACAATAGAGTAGGCGATTTATGCACAATTTTCCTATAATTCAAAACATAAAATAAATAGTGTATTAACGGTGAATTCATTCAAGGCACACGTAAAAACGTCAACTTTGAGAGCCACGGCAATGAGAGTGCGAAGTGCCCGCGATAGCGGCGTCTCCTGCTGTAGTCTAGTGCGTGCGGTCGGCACTTGTAGTAGTTGTGGTTTCCGACGCCTGCTGACGTACCCATCCGGTACGAACAGGTTAATACGCGCCAGTATACCCGGCTGGTGGATCTTACCTCTAATTATTTTAAATAAATATACGGCTAATGCAAGTTCTCTCTTCTCTCTCACTCTCAACTCTTTGTACCCTACCATACCTAGTACAAATAATGTTGGATACATTAGCGGGTAAAATGGGTAAACTCCGGAGGTACCTAATAAATTTATTTTGTATCCGCTCCAACATGACATTATATTTAATTTCATATGGGCTCCAAATTACTGCATTACATTCTAATTGGTTTCTAACTAATGTGTTATACAAGGTGACTATTGCTCTTATATTTGTAAAATCTCGTACAGTGCGCATCAAAAAACCCAAGTTCTGAAACGATTTCTTGCAAACATTTCCAATGTGATCTCGAAACGTCAGCCCCATGTCAAAGTGAACACCGAGATCTCTCACTTCCGTGACTCGAGCCAGTTGGTCACCCTTGATGCTATAACCATACAGTAGTGGAGTATGAGCTCGTGTAAAAGTGATTGTTAAACACTTTGATGTGTTAAACTGCAATGAGTTGTTCTCACTCCATGCTACCGCTCTGTTTATATCATCCTGCAACTTCTCGCATTCATCCTGATCTTTTATTTCCATATAAAGCTTCAAATCGTCGGCGAACAATAAACATCTGGCGTTCATTATCACTTTAGTAGTAGTAGATAGAAACGTTCCTACCCTATTTATCGTCACTTTTTTTTTGGCTCCACCTAATAGGATAGGTAATTATTACAGTTTCCAGATACTTTGTGTTATCCGTATTTCAAAAAGTGCACCTACCACATACAGTTAAGACTGATTTGAGCTCTTCAGGGACCCTCTTAACACGTTTTATAAAAGTATATTCATACCTTTAAATTTTATGCTTCTAGGACTCTGAAAAGTTATTGTAATATAGTTTGTTGGCGAGATACAAGAAGGCATAGAAAGCTAGTACCAAAATAACAGTAAGTATGTATGTAGAAGCACAAAGGGGAGTAATTCAATATATCTTAAAACAAAACAAGAAATCGATATCAGGCCGATGAAGTTACCTCGACAAATTGATTTATGAATCGCCCGCATGGGTATCTCTCTACGCATCCATTTCTATGCATTACTTGTTTATCTTATGTCCCTGATGGTATATTTTGAATTCAGCAGCCAGTATATTGTACTCGTACCTAAAGTGATTGCTATAAAAAGTGTTTTTACTGAATTCGAAACTTAATGTGGAAATTTACTAGATTCTGAAGACGTTCGTAGGCTTTCACCCTTCTCGAAGGTATAATATTATCATATGGTATCTATTTACGTCTGGGAATCAAAAAGTTTTAATAAAACGGGTTGATGTTATAAGGAGTTTGTGTTACAGTCGGATTCGGGAACTACTAAACTAATCCACGCCGAGGAAGCCTAATATTATATTTATCTTGAGCGTTTCATTTTACGCACTTCGTAAACCTCTTTTAAGCTAAGGAATATTAAAGCTAAAAGTCAAAGTTAGATAGATTTATTAATGTAGGTTATTAAAAAACACTTCTTAACGAGTAACTAGTACAAGGTCTTTAAACAAATTCAAAACACAACAGAATGTTAAATTACTGAAAGGATTAGATAGAGATTGCCATCCTTGTGGTTAAAAGGCTACACTCGACAATGAGAGATGAGTCTTAAATAAAAACTCATTAAGGCTAGAGTTTCATTTTGGCTGGGTCGTAAGTTTGTTACTACACTCAACGCACTAACTACCGCAATTGTTGACCCTCCGTTAAACCTCTACTAGCTTTTTCTTTATTCCGTGGCCTCTGTCTGGGGTTATGTTGGGTTTTATCCCGCATCGTTGGGTAGGGATTTATCCTGCGTCGGTAAGTAAATCCTTCTAGCCTGCTTCTGTGAGGACACCGGGTGGCTAGCCCGCCGTCATCAGGCCCCGATCGTGGAGGTCGATGGTCTTGGGCGTAGATGAGTCTGCGTCGCCCTGTAACTACGAGGACTACCTACTAGCTAGGTAGGCCTAATTTAATACAGATAATTCCGCAGCAGAAGTATGTTTATGCATTCTCGTAATTTAAAATATGTCGGTACAGAATGCGTATTTTTTCTGAAAGGCCCTTTATATGGTACACAAAGAAAAATAAAGACAGCAGCAAAATTTCTGTTCGGTGTGTATTAACCCTTAGTTGGTATTCCAACGTAATTAACGTCGCAATAAATTTTATTGGATTGAGTGACCGAAGTTTATAGGACTTTGTACAGTTAATGGACTACCAAAACTAATTAAGGTTTAATAGAAGTTTCGTCAAACATTACATTCTACAAATATTTTAAAATGTGGAAGTTTGTATTTATAAATTTGTTACTCTTTCATGCAAAAACTACAGAACAGATATGATGTTTTTTTTTCTTTATTTTTGGAAATTGGAAACTCAATATGACCGAGATTTTCAGCAATATCATTGGCTGAGTGAGTATGTCGTGGATCAACATACTCACTCAGTCAATGATATTGTTAAATCCATGCTCTTAAACTGATTTAATAGGTTTCTTTTTGCGTGATGAAAAAAAAACTAGATATATTTTTTCTTCTTCTACTAAGACAGAACTACCACACTTCTTTCTTGCCGTAAGATTTGATATTAGCAAAGAAGGTCTTATATTAGGTTCATAGTCGACATTTGGTCTTATAATCTGCTCTGAACCTAGATTTACGAAACAGATACATAAGGCGGGCGTGGATGAACTGGTAGGTAAAGATCGACCTAGGCAAACGTACTTCGACCAAATCGGAGATGTTTTGACCAAAGGCCAGGACAAGAGTACCCATAAACGGAGAGCGTGCATGAAGATAGTTACGAAAGTGGAAGAAGCGAAAGAAGAATGCCAGGATCGTAGCAAGTGAAATTCCATAGTCTCTGCCTACCCAAATGGGAAATAGGCGTGACAGTATGTACGTATGAGTCTGAATTTGAAGATTTCCGCCCGACTGCTTGCCAGAATTAGTGGAAGCTGTTGCTTATTACTTATACTACACATATTTTAAATTATTACTTATACAGCGTTGATAATTAAAAGTAAAGCTGTTCCTGATTGTTGCTAAATTCAGTAAAACTTCTCTTGTTAGGGTCAGTTAGAACATTGTATTGTTGGCCACTTGTATAATTGGCTGAACTTTTGTGAATTAATGGTTTGACCATTAATTCACTATAATATATATGTAAGAAAGTTGCATAAAGAACTAAGTACTGATTCCACAACTTCTTTGCCTAATAAATTTTGTATTTATGTTTTTGTCCGAAATTGGCTAATATTTCTCTGTTTTCGCACGATACAAATATATTTCCCTAAACATTTAAATTCTTTTGTGCCCATCCAAAAATTTAATTCACGCTAGTATGCCGTATTCCTTAGTGAAATGCTGTGAATTTGGATTTACAAACAAACAAGTCAATTTTATTTACGAAGGTATAGACAAACACAGTAACTCCTTTAATTTGAACTCCAGTCGAAGTAAGTAATTTGTCAGTTCTCTCTACAATTTGTTGTCCACTAACAAAATCGTACCCAAAGGAGATGAGTAGAGCAGGCGTCAGACGAACTGACAGAAGACAAATAAATCGTATCTGTTTGAAACATGATTGCCATTTTAACGGAACCAGTTTGCTAGTTTTTTCTTCTATTTTTGTTTTAAACTGCACACTGTTGGCACGACCAACGCTGGAATTATATTGTCACATCTATCGCGTTGAATATTTCATAGCAGTAGTTCAATAGTTTGGGGTGTAATAGTACGAGTAGTATGGGACTGTTTCGGTTGCGTGGTCGGTAGTGCATCCGCTTTCGACGCCGGAGTCTCGGGTTCGACTCCCGAAGTCTGGATGTTTCCTATGTATAATATGTATTATTTATAAAAAAATGTACATAAGTATTTATATCAGTTTATTTTACTCATATCACAAGCTCTGCTTAGTTTGATACTAGATGGCGTTGTGTGAATTGTCCCAACATATTTATTTATTATTATTTAATAATCAACACTATTAATATATTAGGTACTAGTTGTTGCCCGGAGCTCCGCCTGCATGATAGCTAATTACGTGTACTTTTTATCCTGTCATCCAATTTTGATGATGTTTATGTTGCCCTGAGATAACTCCTTTGCGCTTGAAGACGTGATTTTATGTTGTAGGTACACACGTACACACCTACATGATTTTCGAACGAGAAAATATAATAAGGTATTATTTATATCTAACAAGATTTCTTCCATAAATACTAAGCGAATTATTCGGTTGTATTGTAATTGACCAGTTAAAATTAACTAATATTAATTCTGGACACCTACTTCGACCCCTTGTTAACTCTATACTAACTTACTTAACTGTACCTTAAGGTCAGTTTAGTAATTAAATTTAGCCTAAGCTATGTTGTGTACCCTTATAATCACTAGGAGAAGTTACCGAAACTTCTGACCATTGCGAGTAATGAATGTTGACTGGATATTACGAACCAACTTGACGTAACTATTTATTTATTCTTACACTAACTACTACCTATCCGCTGGACGCCTCTGGAAATTCGTTCTATTGCTAATCAGAGGCGCTCACTAATGGACGAAGGAGCGTCCGAGCCCTTGGTCGCGGAATTAAAGAAGAAAAGAAACATACTACCTATCTTTTGTACATTTAAGTTACCCGGGCTAAGTTCGGGCTGCAAAGATTTTAGAGATACTTAGGTTTTCTTTTTAAGTAGAACTAGGCCTGTCACTACTCGCCTAACAACCGCTAAAAATACGTGACGTCAGCGACAACTTGCAGTTGTAAATCAGTAAGGGTTGTCTCTTGTTTGTGACACTGCATTGACCATAGAGTTGATATTGAGGCATTAACATCATAATTATTGGTCAAATTATGCTGGTATATATTTTACTTTACTGACAACCCTAACGTTCGGATGATGTTCTCTGTAAACAAAAGAATGTGCTTTAATTAACGTCGGAGTGCAAGTTCTGTATGTAAGTACTATTCCCTATTCTGTAGTAGAACCAACAAAGTTAATGGCAAAATGAGGCATATTAAATGCCTCTCTCTATACTCACTTCAGGGCGTGAGGTGGCAAATTTAGATAAGTGCGACTTTATATGGACATTTTCGACTTGCAATATTGTTAAGTGATTAGAATCAGTTGCCTTTGCGCTTAACACTTAACAAAATGCAAACCAGTCTTAATGTCGAATGATATGTGACCAAGTAACAAAATTGAACATTTAAAAATACCCACGACGGTTTAAATGTAATTAAATAAACCCGCCAAGTGCGAGTCGAACTCGCGCAAAAGGGGTTCCGTACCAAAACTGCGAAAATATCACGTTTGTTGTATAGGAGCCTTTAAACATTTATAACATTCGGTTTTTTAGTATTTGTTGTTACTTATACAGGCAACAGAAATACATCATCTGTGAAAATTTCAACTTTCTAATCACGGTTCATGAGACAGACGGACGGACGGACAGCGAAGTCTCAGTAATAAGGTTCCCGTTTTATCCTTTGGGGACGGAACCCTAAAAAGATAAAGTGAGTTAACACCGTCTCCGTTCCGTCGCTCGTGGGTAAAAAGTCATCAATATGAATGTGAGATATTATTTTAACAACGGTTCGAAATAGATTTAGTTTGGGGCAGTTTAGTAGTTATATTCTATTCATTATTACATCTAGTTTAAGCCTCCGTTATACACGTACGTCATCGCCTGCGAGGGGTTGAGCGAGGAAACGTAAATTGGGGCAAATTGCTCTCGGGGTACACATCACGGGAATATATTCCTTAGCCGAGCAATATATTAGGTAAAGAGGAGTTAACTTCATTACTTTCTATAGGTATATGTATTATTGAACAAATAATTTGTTACTTCTAGCTATTTAATTTAAATGGTTTTGTACATAATATGTTTAGTAATTTTCTGCATAACAGCATAAATACCGGCATGGCTAGGCACCGTTAATTTATAATAAGGTTCCCAAAAATATAAGGCCATTTGAATACAGTCCATTTCAAAAATGCACTCAAGACAATGTTAATTGATAAATGCTATTATACGTAAGTCACACTATAAGTTTTGCGTAACTTAAAAAAACAACATGTTAAAACCAAAATATTATGTTTATTGCTTTTCAAAATACTCTCCTTTACATTTTAAACATTTTTTCATCGATCGAACCATTTTTTAAAACAGGAGGACCACAGATCTGAAGGCATGTTTTCTACGTACTGATTGAACGCTATGACTGCCTCTTCGGAGTTGGAGTGAAACCACTCATCAAATCTTTGATTTTGGGGAAAATACAGAAATCACAGGGTGCTAGGTCGGGGCTATGCGCAGGATGAGTTGTACTTTTTCGGAAGCTAAAAATGATTTTGTTTTGTTGGCCGTGTGTGAAGAAGCGTTGTCATGATGTAGGAGAGCGCAGCTTTTGGGTCGTCTTTCGTGAACTTTTTCTAACACCCTGGGTAAACAAATGGTAGAATACCACTCGGCATTAACACTTTTTTGATCTTCAAGTGGAATTGTACAGATGGGACCCGTAGCTGAGAAAAAAAACGCGATCATTTTTTTACCAACGTTTCTCGCCTGCCTCACTTTTGTTGGCTTGTTCTCATTTTCAAACACCCATTCACAAGATTGCTGTTTTCTTTTCGGATTCAAAACCATAAATCCACATTTCGTCTCCTGTGACAATGTCAGCGTTAGAATGTCCGTGGTCGTACTTCAGTAGCATCTGTGAGCACCATTCTACGCGAGCCCGCTTCTGCTCCGCTGTCAGTAAATGAGGGATCCAACGACAACAAAGTTTCCGAACTTTCAATTCATCGTGTAAAATTTTCTGGATTTGACTCATACCAACCCCCAATAGTCCTCGAATTGTCTCATAGGTAATCCACGGGTTTTCTTCAATTAACCGCTTAACAGTAGCCACATTATTTTCGTTGACGGCAGTTGAAGGCCGCCCTTCACGAAATTCGTCATGTAAAGAAACTCGACCTCTCTCAAATTCAGCAAACTATCGCCTCACGGTGCTCAAATAAGGTGCTTCTCTCCCAAAAGCATTTTGAAGACGAGCGGCACAGTCTTGCGGAGAGAGAGAACTTTTAAAATCATAAAAAATCATCGCTCTAAAATCTTTTCGACATGTTGATACTGAAGAAATTTAAAAAAATATCTGAAGTAGGTACCTATGTACAATATGTAGCGATGCTCATAACACATGTTCTACAAATAAACGAATCTTATCTTATCTTACAGATTTTCAGTGAATCCACACTACCAAATACGCCTGTTAGGGCTTCGAAATCTATATTCGATCGAAGCATGAGGGCCGAAATAACCTATGTTTAAGGTAACTAAGTGAGATCTTAGGAAGAGGAAATGTTTGAATTTGACACAACGTCGGTACTACCTACGGACCTATTTAATTATTTTAAATTTTAGTTTGTGGAGAGCACAGATCCAGCACCATCTAGCGAAGAAAGATCGAATTAGGAACCTTAGGAGTTTACGTTGGGTAAGTAATAGATGATATAACAACAAAATCTCTAATACGAATTAACAACATAATATAACAATGGAAACTATTTTTTTTTTTTGGAACTATTATATATTTTTTTGGAAACTATAATTTTATTTAATATAGCGATTAGTTAATATAATGAGCGATTGATATAATTTTAAAATAATAATTTTTTATAAGCATAACATACATTAAATATAAAATCGTTTGACATACCACTCAAAAGATATAAAACTTATTTGGTCTAATATGATGAAAACGCCTACTTCAAAACCACAAAGCAAAAGATAGGTCGACGGAGCCCCGCCCGGCGGGGCTCCTGTTTCTGGGTGGTTTAAAAAAAACAGTCGGAGTACTCCGAGTCGGGGTGTTAACCATAATGACGTTTTTTATATATGTTAAACGTTGGACCTAATGATTTTCGATTAAATAAACAATATACATATTAAACGTTAGACCAAATGATTTTCCATTACATAAACGTTATATCAAACAACGTTATACTAATTATGTTTTAGAATAAATAATGTATGTAATATGTAAAGAAACTATATCAACAGTTGCTATATCTCACGTTGATTATATCTTATGAACGATAATAAAATTAAATTAGACCAAATGAGTTTATACGTTATGAGACGCACCCGTTTACGTTACGTCAAGGTTCTTCAATAGTGTGATGATCGGTTATATCGAAGTTACGTTGTCGAATCAAACCAACCCCTTTTTCTTCTTTTTTAATTCGCAGCCGCTCCCATGTTCATTGCTGCGGGCGTCTCTGGTACACACCAGAAGGTATTTCCAGTGGCGCCCATCAGCGGACTTTTTCCACCTGTGTGGCCTCTTCGGGGGTTTGGTAGGAATGATAATCCCGCGACGTTGGGGTTGGGTCTTATCCCGCGTCGGTGAAACCAACCCCTTAAATATAAGGCTACGGGCGCTTATAAGCTAACTATCTCTCTTCTCATCTCTTATTTAATATTTTACCTACAGATTACTCATATAGGCAATTACTGAATTACCTTAATTTTTTGCCAATAAAACCGTACCGCATTATCTCGGTTTTACGAAATCCAATTAGGAAATTGTTGTCACAACAGAAAGCGGAGTGTTGGATCTCATTAATGCAACGGCACTCGTCGCTACGTAAATTATCTGGCTACGTTGCAAGTCCATACTATGAGCTATATTATATGGATATTTAATAGTTTAATACATCTTACGAAACAACTTGACCTCTCGAATATCCGTGACATTAAGGAGGTCAAGAAGTTATTTAAACTTACTGAAATTATAAAGAGAAGAAATTAATTTGTTGCAGGTAAACTTCAAAACAGAGAAACTTGATTCAGAAATATCTTGCACTAAAACATTTGTCTGTTAGAGTTTAAGACTATAGAGTTCGTGTAGGAGTTGGGAACTAGGTACGGCCCTTAGTGTACCTGAAATACCCTGTAAACATATTCTACAGTTGTGTAATCAATGCATTTTCTCAAAAATAATAATCAATAATTCATTATTTTAACATTACAGTGGCTTGGAACTAAAGTTACAAGTCTAATTCTCAACTCAAACTCCACTAACTCAAGTATGCCTAAGTCAAACAATTAATTGTCAATATTACCTTTATACCTCATGGCAATAACTACGTGACATCGCTCTTGTGTCAAATTACATTCAGCCAACACGCTCTGCCAATAATGATGCCTTAAATATTGCAACTCAATCAAAAGTTTTGCAATCCTACTGTATATACTCGTAGAGTTTGTAGCAAATCTACGTCAATACCTTAGAATACTGATACTGAACACCTCTGTCTATCTCTTCGGGGATAAAGCCGAGGGTATCTCTCTTGATAATGTGTGTGTATTTATCGTTGTAAAAGTCTGTAATGACAGGATAATATATTTGATTTATATATTTTGTATCCCATAAATTATAAGGTTGACTATCTAAAAGGGCATTATCTAAAACCCATATGTTATCGCTCAATCGCCGTTAAAATATTTATCGAAGTATCTTGAGAGCGCAATCCATATCCCGTTACACAAAATGATATATATTTTTCATATCTCTTTACATAATAATATTTACATACTCGTACATTCATGTGCAATGGCGCCTGATACTACGGGGCGGATGTATTTAAAAGTAGATGCATATAGGTATGTGTTTATCAGTTATCTGCGAGTAAGATACCACATAGGTATTTTTATTAAAATTATTGTAAATATGTAGGTGTGTAATTTACCCTTGCCTACCCCTATGTATTAATGTGTATATGCATCTATTTTGTTAGTGATGGGGAAGTGGAAATTGAAATAATACTGCTACGGTGGCGTGGTCGGTAGTGCATCGGCTTTCGACTCCTGAGTCTCGGGTTCCATTCCCGGCTCGAATCAAATATTTGTGTGATCCACTAAGGTTTCTATGTTTATTATGTATATATGTATTTAGAAATACATAAGTATGTTTATCAGTTGTCTAGATCCAATAGCACAAGCTTATGTTGGGCTAGATGCTATTTATTAAAAAAAAAGACAGCGTAGTAACATTTCGTCCATGATCAAAATGATGTATCTACTCCTAGGCCAGAGTATTGACAGCCTTCACTGAAGCCAGATAAAAATAATGTGAGAACTGAAAGTAATTAATTAGGCAAGTGTACAATTGAGTGCCTTTAATGTCGCTTTGTCTTATAAACTTTGTAGCTTGTAATTTCTGTTTTTTTTTACTGCTAACAAATGGGTATATTCGTACTAGTAGATTTTATGACAAGGGAGTAAAATAATATATTGTTGACAAAGGCGCTATTTTGAATCCAGAGGGAAGTGAAGGATTCAAAGTACGTCGCCAGAGAAAAAATAATTTTACTCTAGAGGCATCAATATTACTTTTCATCGCCTTCTATGAAAAAACATTACTAGCGATGAATAATGTTCGCGCCTTTTGTTTTTTTTTCGGTTGGATTACTATGAAAGATTCATGTTCCAACTTCAATTCTCATTATTGCCCGCTAAATCTTTGAACACAAAAGAGCTACGTACTTTAAGCGCACTTATGTAGCAACAAAACGTCACTTTTTGAATAGAAGTAGAAGGGATGAAAAATAAATTAAATCTTTATTTACATATTTATCTTACAAACAAATTCAATTTGCGGATGTAACAACTACACCGATTTCGAAAAAAAAATTACTGATATGTAGCTAAGTACATTATCCCTAAGTAACTTAGACAACGAGTACTTTTATCCCGGTAATGTCTTCCCACGGGAGTTGGGAACGAGGAAACCATATCACGCTTATATCCCCGAAAGGGTAGGCAGAGGTGCATTACACACCCACAAGTTGCCAGTATTTTTAGTCCCACGTAATAGGGGGCAAGCCTATTGCCGTCACCGGGCACATTTATAATGGTTTATGTCCAAAATGGCCGAATGAATTTAATAAAAAGTAGCAGCTATATTGAAATTTAGAAAAAAAAAATTAAACCCGTTGCTTTGCGATGAAATGCTGATGAAAGGCAACAAAATCTTACGTGCCAGCCGCTATGGCACAGCCAATTAAAGTCCTGGGCGTCTCGGACTACTCCTGGATGTCTCGGACTACTACTAGTAGGTGCTACTAAACAGGAATATTGTTACCCCAACCCCCAGTTAAATCCTCCAAACACAATTTCCTTGCGTTTGGTACTCAGGGAGCGTTCGTGCTAATAATCGGTAAGCTTAGTTTCTGGAGCGTTTCGAACCGAGAAACATCTATGTCGTATAGTTAGGTGACACTACAGGCGCCTGGGGCTAATTATTTTAGCATGCAACGTACTTAAGACTAACAGACTAGCTTAGAATAACCTGTTTAGGTCATTTACAGTAGGTTTTATTGATTGTTATTAAGGTTGTAGCTATATAAATAGGCACAAATAGAAATTTTCATCGAAACTTTTTTGTTCAATAAACATACATACTAACCTACCTATTTTATACACACATGCATGTATATTATAGTGAAGAGTTAAATAAGTAGTCCGCGGTTCAAAACAAGTCAGTCTGAATAATAAAGAAATTCTTATAGAATCTTAACTAGCGGCTTGATGTATAAAACAAAGTCGCATCCCGCTGTCTGTCGGTCGTAGGTATACTTAATTTTTTTATACGGGTAGTATTTAACTGCTAATCAAAAAACTTTCGTTTTGTACTAAAAAAATCCCTATCCTAGTCAAAAATACTGATTGCACAGCAAATAATTGCCTCAAAATTTATTAATTTTAGCAGCAATTAAGTTCGTGATATATAGCTATTTATTTAAAAATACTTAGCTAACCTTACCTATCCAAGTCAATCCGACCTAAGACCATTTCTAGGTATAAAAAAAATAATCACGAAGACTAAAACCTAATGCTATCCAAGTCGGATTGCCCAAAGATTTTAGTAAGTTTTGCTGCGCAATCAATATATTTTGATATGCAAATCATATTTTTGTACGTCAAAAATCTTTTTTGACGCATTGGAAGAAAAAATACAATACACTATTGATGTATATTTTTGAATTATAAACAATTGGTTTATTTAGTGGGAAAAAAAATCATATTTGCTGTAAAAAATGCTTATCAATTGAGGGGGGAAAGTATTTTGCTGTGCATTTAAATTTATACCTTTCAAAAGTACACGATTACACACTACGGTTAAAAAGGAAGGTTTATCACCTATATTATGCGAAGAATATTAATAGAAACACGGTCTCATCTGCAAGAAAAGTTACTAATCCATTTAAGTCAATCTGTTTAACATATTTAAGTACTTTAATTATCTTATACCTCTCTTTCTACCCAAATGTTTCTATCCTGGAAGAGATCGCTTCTCCGTCCATTGTACACTAGTAAAATTGTTAATTTTAAACTTCATGTTCTATTCTTTAACATTTATTGATTGTGTACATTGTAAGAAATAGTAATAGTTTTATCTTATCTTATCTTAAATTATTCTTCAAAACAGTTTAAGTTCTTATTTAAGTAAAAGTAATCCTTAGTTTAACTATTTATATTAACATAAAATCAATACACGACTTTGAAACAAAATGACTGCGTCAAGTCGTCACACAAGTGTATAATTCGCCCCACCTTTAACACATCCAATCGTTGTCTTATCCATTTCATAAGATCACTAATGAATATTCTTGTCATTAACTTGAAGTTATTTCTTGACGAACTTTTGTATTAGAAGCGCTAACGAAGCAATTCCTCTCTAAGATTTGTTTGATGAGTTCGTTTTCATGTCTAAGGCTTTAGGCTCAGTAAGTAAGCTCTATTATAACAAATTACCGTGTGAAAAGAACGTCAAGTAATTGCTCAATCCCTTCCTCTACTTACTGGCTTCATTAAAAACTGACTTTGATGAAACTGGTTTATAAAAAGACACTCTATTCGAACTCTCATTTACATGGCTGTATCGATTCAAAGACGGATAAATGACTTCATTACGAACCTAATAGTATCGAGATTCGAGTCCTTTCGGTGGCAATTTTCCGTGTGCTGTTGTGTATGTAATCGATATACTGTGTCATACGGTGTCAGGTACGATTTTTCAAGATTTTTTTAACAATGGAAAGCAAAGAGTATAAACTTAGAGCCAGTTACGGTTTACTAAAGTATAGTATATGTAAGTACTATTCTCTATACTGTGCCTATGTGTGGAGGTACCGATTTTATAGTTTTGGGGCATGGACGGTAGGTATGGTTGAAGATATTAAACATATACATCATTTAAGTAGGTATGTTAAATAAACAGATATCTTATGTTCCAAATAATAAAGACAATACTCGTATATAAACCTCAGTAGCAACCATCAAGAAAGCTCAAACAAGATAGATATAAAAATCTATCTAACAACGCTTAATTAACTACAAGTAAAAATAAATAAGAAAGAACAACATTAATTAGCTTTGAAGGAAAATATAAATGATTAATTAAGGGAAAACCTTGACATATTTATTAAAAAACTCGCTTTTATTTCGTGAAGCTCATATTCCAAAAAGAAATTTTGGCACTGCCTTAAAACATACTTAAAAATATAGTGAAAATGCTCGATATTATTAGTAAAATAATAAAATTTGATGTCACGATACTTTCTAAAATATTATTTTACCAAAGTACCTACTAGGATATTAGTTGAAACACTTTTTAGGTCTACCAACTCAGGTTCCAAGAAGGTATTTGCTGATTCTTTGACAAGGCTCTGAGAAATAGGTTATATTAAAAGTTTCTAGACCTGACAATAGGCTCTAGGTATTACCAGGGATAGACTAGTAGAATAGACTAGTGCAGATAGTGGTGTTTATGTGCCTATATTTTTTTCTATCTCGAACTTACTAACCAAAGTGATATCACCCGTTTGACAGAAAGCTGAGGACGTCATTCTTTATTAGGTAATCCCACAATAAATGTATTTTTGACTAGAAACAATGAACAAACGGAATTTCCAAAATTACAAAGCGAACTATAAATTTGTCACATTGTCAGATTGCCTGGCAAAAAGTGAAGCGTTGATTCGTATTGGAGGCAATTTATTTCGGATTTCGAACAAGCCAGCTCGGCCATTTGTAGATAGGTACTTCATCTACAAAAATACGTTCTAGAGATAGAGGATAAAGAGGAAAAATTGTAGCCGTAATGAATCCGAATTTCAACTGCCATAGCTACAAAATAATGTAACTCGGCTCATCGAGTTACATACATGCTGAGAGTGTCATTGTTTGACAATATGTTGCCGAGATTGTTTCGTCAAATGTAGTCAATTACTTCTTTTTCTCTTAACATATTTTTCCTGTGAAGTGTTTTTATTAGACTACGGGCGAATGTGATAAACCGCCAATATTGCTTAACTGTCTCTCGAAAAATTATTAAAATGAAGTGCATAAAAACCATTTTTTGTTTTTTGCATTTAATAGCCTCTATTCTATTCTACTCGTAGTTCATATACGTAATTAAAACGACAACCTTAATGACGGGTCAAATTACCCTTGTCAGCCTTGGTAGGTATGCCGTTTTTCCAGTCTTTCAAAGTTAAAAAACAAACTCAAGAATCTGGAAGGATCCCTCGCGCTGTATACAAGATCCCAGACATATAAACATATTATAATTTAGTCGTTTTCACATGAAAAAGAATAAAGTAATGGACTCTTCACACACACACACACACACTGCCACGATATCGTGCAATTTATCGTGGCGATATCGTGACGATATCGTCATGATTTCGTGACTACACAAGGAGTCACTGTGATTTCACCTGTGATTAATCACAGCATATGAGCATATGATTCGTCACTGTTCGCATATGTTATCTCGCTCAATTTAGTGTACTAATATTTTACATATTTAAACTGCAAGATAGAAACCTGTGGGGGAGATGATTGATGTATTACCAGGATATAGCCCCCAGACCTACTCATAGAACCTAGATATGTAGGGGAACATAGAAACACGTCCAACTGTCACCGGTAATATCATAGTTTTTGGGAAGTGGGATGGGAATTGGTAATTTTTTTTTTAGGAAGAGATGGAGTTTTATTACGCTCAAGGGGGGTCCGTAAAAGAAGTCCAAATTGACCTGAGATGCTTACTTTCCGAGATATCAGGTACTGGGAATCTTGGGTATTTTTGTGGGATGGGAATTCCCGGGATTTCTTTTGCAGGCTAATAGAATAAGTCTCGGTCAGGGTGCAGGGGAACAAAAATTTGCTCAGAGTTGAGCTGGGAAGCTCCGTTATCGGGATATAGGTGCTTCAACTTTTGTGGAAAGTGGGATGAGAATTGGGAAGAAAATTTTTGTGGGAAGATGGGGGTTCAAATACTTACTTAGGGTACTATGAGGCCGGAAAAATTGGGGTGAAATTGACCTGGGATGCTTAGTTATCGAGAAACAAAACAAATCGCCTGCAAAACAAATCCCGGGAATTCTCATTCCGCAAAAATACCCAAGATTCCCAGTACCCCATGTACTGGGAATCTTGGGTATTTTTGCGGAATGAGAATTCCCGGGATTTGTTTTGCAGGCGATTTGTTTTGTTTACTTATCGATATCGCCACGATAAATCCACGATATCGTGCAATGTGAAAACGCCCTAACGAACTATCTCATTTCGGAGTAACGTTCACTGTAGGTTTAGCCACTAAGATAATGCCAATAAGACTGGTGTTTTCTGCAATTCTATATTATTCCTTACTAGCTTTCAGACCACACAGAAGTCGTAGTACACACGACACATTTCAAGCTTTGAAATGGGTTGTTAATAATACGACCGAATAAAGGATGCTGCTAGGGCTGGGCAATGTGTTTTATTGAGGTTTTACGACTCACAAATGTAGGCATTTCTAACATTCGCATGCTTCGTCTACAGAGTTGGTGAAATAAAATGCAGTAGAAAACATGCATGTAATCATTACTGTAGAATAGCGGGTGGAAATGATTGTTTTTCTGCGTTGAATTATAATATAAACGGTGGCGGTTATATTCTTATACAAAGAGATTTCTATACGTTCTAAAGTAAAAGAGCTATCACGCTTTTTCCGATCATTAATTATTAAGAAATAAATGAAGAAGAAGAAATTGAAAGTAAGACGAACGTAACGGTTTTTAAAGAGAAAAAAATATAACGAACTGTTCGATTGTGATTCAAGAAGAAAGAGTTGAATTATGTGAATGCATTTGTGTACCTACCAAGAATGTAAATTCAGAAGAGATGGAAGGCATAGCAGTGAATCGAGTGGCAGGTAATCTGGAGAATGGGGCACTGTATATATTTATGAACAGCCAGAAGTTGTTGGTACCCGAATGCTTTTTAATGATTTGGGTAGTAGATAAATACATCCTACCTGTGAGAAAAATTATTAAGTATTCAAGGAGGAACTAACGCGTCAGACAGAACTCTAATAGGCTCTGTAGTTGTACTGGCAACAGTGGTCGTTATTGGAATTGGAATATGGATTTCATTGATCGACAAACTATGATGTTTCAAATATTTTAGCCGCCAGAAAAGAAGAACTGAACTGTAACTTTGTATTGTTACAATTGGTGTGCGAAAATGTCTGACTAATTTCTGGGACAATCTACAATCTACATCCTAATATTTCTCGAATACTTTGTTTTATTTAAATATCTTGATTTATTCAAACTTTTTGTACGGCTATACCAATTCAGTCACTGGATAACGTTTATTAGTTGATGATAACTGTTACATATTTTATTCAAAACGTCTTCACAACGAGTATCTGAAATTAGCATTTTTATTACAATAATCACTGAGAAGTGTTACGAATTCAAAGAAACCTGAAAGAAACCAGAAATTCAAAGAAGATATTGGAGAAGTAAATACAAATTCCTACAAATTATTTTGAATTGATCCAAACAGTTTGAATATTTTTCGCAACGTTTTCATCATCTATCGGTGTAAAATCAAAGGGTTGGTTATCTTTTGATGTGAGTCATTTTGTTGGTCTTTTTCAACTTTGACTTCACACAGAAACTTTAACCTAGAAACCCAGAAAGGCAAAAGAGTAATTAAAGACGCCTCTGGGAAGATACTGTCTGGCTTTTGGGTACACTATATAACATTTTAAGATGTCATATGTTAAGCTAGCATCTCAATTATTGCATTTTTTTATCTGAGTTCAAGTAAACAATATTACTGAATGTTTCTTTAATTTGATTAATTTAATTTGATCGAAAACAATATATCTTTAATTTCAAGTTTAACATCTTTTACATCTTTTGTAAAGAAAGTTGTTATTTTCTCATGAATTTCTTATTTTTCCGTATATAATATTATCATAAATTGTTAGGTAGGATATATTTCGTTCGCCATACCTGCGAGTATTGACCATAAAATTTTATGGGTAAGACCTCCATTTTGTTCTTTGTTTTACCTCTTTATGTAAGTATTATTTACTTTATTTTCATTACCATGACCCAATAAAATACAGCCTGAGAATTTCGCTAAGTTAATTAAACTGTTATAGGTACAATAATTTGTTTTTAATGTTATGGTTATAGCTTTAATATTAGCCTTTTACCATTAATATTTTACGATTACTATATCACTTTAATCACCATTGGATAATTATTAGGGCTAGGTACCCTAATAATTATCCAATGGTGATTAAAGTGATAATAATTTGAGTGAGTATAAGTATAGAGAAGTATAGAGTATAGTGAGTATAATAATTTCAAGGATTTATTGTCAAGGAATACATATAATATCAACAGCGTCATAGTAATTTATTATAATTATTCTTGACTTCAAATGTGGCCTTATACTCGTAGCAGAAGCGGGATACCTGGTTAGTAAAAATCTCTGGGTGCGTGCTGGAATCCAAAACCCTATGTTACACCTATAGGGTATGTGCTAAAAATATAAAATATAGTCTACACAAAAGAGTAAGAGAGACATTTCTAGGTCTAAGACATTCTAATCTGGACGTGAGGAAATTGCTGAGAGGCGGACGAGACTCTAGCAAATATACCCTAGGTTCTAGGCAACGGCAGTATGTGCGACCCCTATTATGGACCCCATAACAAAGTGGTTTTTTTTTTAATTCCGCGGCCCAAGGCCGCAGCCGCTCTAACGTCCGTTGACGGGCGTCTCTGGTTACAAGCAGAATGTATTTCCAGTGGCGCCCGGCGGACTTTGACCACCTCTGTGGTCTCTGCGGGGTTTTGGTCGGGATGATAATCCCGCGTCGTTGGGGTAGGGTTTTATCCCGCGTCAGTGAGTGAATCTGGTTGCGTGGTTTGGGGCAAAGGCCTCGCAGCACGCAACCCTTCTAGCCTGCTTCTGTAAGGACGGCGGGTGGCGATCCCGCCGACCTCAGGCCCCGATCATGGAGGTCGATGGTCTTGGGCGTAGATGAGTCTGCGGCGCCCTCGCCGCTGACTACGGAACTTGGCGAGGAGGGTACACTCCCTCTCCGTCTCGGCCGCCTCCTTCGCGAGCATGACTTGCTTGCAGAAGGTAACAAAGTGGTTGGCTAAATATGGGTGTAATAAACACGTGAACACGAAATGGGTCCTATTCTAGTACTTACATTTCTGCGAGTCGGTTTTGTGCGGTGATTTCTTGTCACGCACCATGGCTGCAGGACGATGCGGGACGTGGGGGGGATGCGACCGTCGCGGGCGCGACCCGTTGTACTATCGGCCTCGACCCCCACCACCGCTCAACGCCACTGTGTTCTCATGGTTGTGCCAAATACCTGATGAGGACAATGACTATGGTAAGTGCTATGTGCAAAAGAAAAAGCATAATGTGAATACAGTGATCTATTCCACCCTCTAGAGTTATTACAGGCATTGGTATAGGCAAACAACATTTAAAGGGGACTATTATTTAAGCGGATATTCAAGTTCGTTTCTTTTAAATCGAGTCCCGTGATCTTAGTTGGATATTGATTGAGCACTTGATTCGCGATTACTTATCCTGTTCCTATTTAGATTCTTTATCAAAACCTAAAGTTTCTTCTAGTGTTTTTCGTGTCGACAGACAACGCAAGTCCAGTGCTCTGCGACATGACCCGAATTGTAAGTAGGATCCAAGTTTCTAAAAAAATGATTCAAAAGACTAATACAATATAAGTTTTAAACCATCCTTTGTAAAATGAGAGCTAAGTGCAAGCTATTTAAGCTAGTAAACTATTTAAGGAGTAGACTCTGATGTATCTAAATGAACAAAAAACATGTCAACATCAATTGGCTTGCACTGGAACAACAAAATAACTGATGAAATGAGAGCCAGTAAAACGAATGTACGTTACTAATTGTTTTCTGATTTTCAATCTCGACAACGAATAAATAAATATTGGATAGAGTTGATATGTAGGTACCTACAAAATAAATATTACATCGTATGATTAATATTGTAGTCTGCCATAACTTCATCTTTGATTTCTAGTGCCTAAAGATTAATTTCGATCGACGTAACCGCCAAGGTACTCAACAGTTAGTTTCAAGTTTACGAAGTAACATTCCAAGTTAGTTCCACGATTGAATATCGTTAGTGAGAATAACTTAACTAACTTCAGTAGCTTGGTACATCAATGTATTGTTGAGTTAGATCTAACCTTCAATCCTACTCATTGTATTATTGCAAATTGAAATTTCTTTATGTATTTTTATATTGCTACAAAACGTTCTTACCACGGTACGGCTAGCTGCATACCTAGCCATATTCTCAAAAGAATCATTATACTTACTTACTAGTTTTCACCTCGGTTCTTATGGGAAATGGGACAAATTATACAATGACTTATTCTAATCCTTATGGTTTCTCTAATGATGTTTCATAGGTCATAGCCAAAACAAGTAATTTAGCCTAGATGCAGTAGGAATATTAGTAAGTATACAGTAAGTATCCTGTATACTATAATTTAATATTATATTTGAGCTTTGATGTTTTTCAATTTACCGTTATTGTAAACTGAAAGCGTCAAATGCTGCAACAGTCTCAAGTCGTTTCTCTTATAAGGATACACGCTACACACAGACACAAATCACGTCATTATCCTCGAAGGGGTAGACAGAGGCGCATATTACGCCTATTCGTTAACCCCCACGTAATAGGTAGCGAGCCTATGACCGTTTTTGGGAAGCACAATTTGCCAGAGCCTTGTCAGTTTCGCAGCATGTGCACCGTGTGCAGGCGAGCATGACTTGGGCCCTGGAGAGATGTTGATTAACACCCTAATAAAGAGTACCTAATAGAAATAGCGTGATTATATGAATGAATACCTATATGTAGATGTAGGTGAGTATAATTATACGTAATAATGTCTCCAAGTTAAAAAAAAAAAAACAAACAAAGACATTTAATAAATGGCTGTTGGTTCAAAGAATGAATATAAAAAGCTAAAAATAGTCTGTAAAGGATCGTTGATGTTTTTAGTAAACCGCAGACTACCGTGACATGGCTCTTTGCCCAATGATTAATAATGCTTTAGGTTTTAAGCGAGCCTAATTTTTTTTACTGTTTTATTTTTATTTTTATTGTGGTGACTGAAATGCATGATTCATACTTAATATTAATTTCTAGGAGGGGGAATACTCTGACCACTGAGCCACGATGACCAATACCGACAACACCGAATTTTTGCTTCATATCATATTCATAATTTCTAGATCGCGCTAGTTGAATGCCATCAGTTTTTATGATTTATTTATAACTAGCTGTTGCCCGCAGCTCCGCCTGCGTGTTATAGTTTTTTTGATCACCACTTACTGATTTATTATGTATAGCTGTTGAGCGATATTGTATCTTAAGATAAAATATTATAGTATCTTAGCCGTGTGCAGCGCCCCTTAGTGAACTCCACTGCGGGTGACGTAACCTACGGCATACTTATTATTTGCGGTTGGTACAGTAATCGGGTCTAGGGATCGAACCGCAAAATTAAGTTTGTTTTTTATTGCATATTTTTTCCGGGATAAAAAGTACCCAGTGTGCCCAGGATATTAAACAATAATTATACCAAGTTTCATCGTTATCGAACCGGTAGTTTTTGCGTGATGCCTGAACAAACAGACAGACAGAAAGACAGACAGAGACAAATAGACAGACAAACAAACATTTTTTTAATCACATTTTTGGTTTCGGTGTCGGTCTAGTGACACCCCCTGCCATTATTTTTTTTGATATTTTCAATGTACAGAATTTTCACTTCTACAGATTTATTATAAGTATAGATTTCTTTCTTAATATTTTAAGAATAGTTTAAGCAAACTTTGAAATACAAAAACATTATAATTATATAAAACCGAAATTTTGCCTGTAATGTCGTTGGTCCCACGCAGTAGGGGAGACGCCTATTGCCGTTCCCGGGCAACGTCGTAAACAGTAGAAAATCAAACAACATTCTGTAGACGTTAGAGAACCGTTGTTTATTTTACCATACGCACAGGATAGTTTTATTTATTACTCTGAAAATTTTCGTTTTATAACTACCACCGTGAGAGAATTATTCGTTTCTGAGATAATTGCATACTATATCCAGTATGAAACAACTACGTATATGCTGTTCTCTTTGAGACAGTCTTGATAATGCCTCGTTTAGAGGCGAAACAATTGTCGACGTTTTGTTGTCTTTTTAATTCTGCGAAAAATTAATGCTATTATAAATTTTAAAAAGTTTTTTTCTTAAAACATTTTACTTACCATTGCTTTGTCATGGATTTTCGCCAGGTAACGCCTGTTTCTATCCAATATTTGAACTACGTATATAGTTAGGTACTCAGAGAATGTTCTAAGTTTACTGTTATAGATATAATTACGAGATTAAATTACGAAGTAATCAATTAAGAAGCTTCCCAAGGCTTCCGACAAACAATTTTAATTTACAACTCAATATAAGTTTACTGAGGATTGGTAGACGTGCGCAGTGGAGATTATTGGAGCGGGATAATTCATTAACCATCCGGAAAAACGATCAAAGCAATTTAGTAACCACTAATGGATGCAGTGGTGTCAGTGTGGGGAATAGGCATTTGTGATCCTAGTACCTATAGCCTAGTACCTATACCTACATGTCCTGTAGTTACATTGTAGGACATTAGGACTGTAGGACTGTTCCTGAGTCTTTTATCAAGTTGTGGAAGCTGGCATAGTTGGATGATCGACTCGGGAGTTGTAGATTGACTTTCTTTTTGTACACTACCCCTATCACATTTAATGTCAATTCTATCCATCCTAAGGTTGCCTGGAAGAGATCGCTCTATGCGATAAGGCCGGCCATTGTACATAATTTTTGTAACCGTATTTTTTATTTAGACTAAGTTTGTGCTTGAGATGGACCAATTTGAATTTGAATAAACTTGAATAAACCACAACGTATTACTGAAAACCGCAAATTCAAATAAAAAAATTAAATCGGTTAAGCCGTTTCTGAGATTAGCGTGTTCAAACAATCAGACAAAAGTTCTAAAAACCATTGTTTTGGGTTTTATTGCGTTCATAAAGCCCCCCTACAACAGTTTCTTATGAAATATTATTTATTATCTTCGTCTTGTGTGATAGTCAATTGAATTGTATGGCGAGCGATATTGTATCTTAAGATAAAATATTATAGTATCTTAGCCGTGTGCAGCGCCCCTTAGTGATCTCCACTGTGGGTTTTTTATTTTTAATTCCGCGAGATCGCGGCCGCTCTCATGTCCATTGCTGCTAAAGAGAATTATACATTATCCACCAGACCCGGGAATCGAACCCGAGACCTCGAGCGTGGCAGTCCGTACATAGTACATCTGGTGACACCCGAAGGTATTTCCAGTGGACGCCCGGCGGACTTTGGCCACCTGGCCTCTTCGGGGGTTTGGTCGGAATGAAAATTCCGCGTTGTTGGGGTTGGGTTTTATACCGCGTCGGTGAGTGAATCTGGTTGCGTGCTGTGGGACTGAGGCCCCGCAGCACGCAACCCTTCTAGCCTGCTTCTGTAAGGACGGTGGGTGGCTATCCCGCCGTCCTCAGGCCCCGATCATGGAGGTCGATGGTCCTGGGCGTAAATGAGTCTGCGGCGCCCCGGCCGCTGACTGCGGAAATCAGCGGGGAGGGTACGCTCCCTCTCCCTCTCTGCCGCGCTGCGTTCACGGCTGCGTTCCACCTACTCGCGCTGGAGACCATGGCTCGGAGCATGGTGTCCAGCGAGAGGATAACTCCACTACGGGTGAAGAAACATACGACAAACTTATTATTTGCGGGTGGTACAGTAATCGGGTCTAGGGATCGAACCGCAAAATTAAGTTTGTTTTTTTATTGTACATACTTTTCCGGGATTAAAAGTACCCAGTAGGTGCCCAGGATATTAAAGAATAATTATACCAAGTTTCATCGTAATCGAACCGGTAGTTATTGCGTGATGCCAGAACAAACAGACAGACAAAAAAAAATTTATTCACATTTTTGGGTTCGGTGTCGGTCTAGTAACACCCCCTGCCATTTATTTTTTTGATATTTTTAATGTACAGAATTTTCACTTCTACAGATTTATTATAATTAGTATAGATAACCATATTTAACAATTTATCAGTTCAAACCAATGACGTTATAAAAAGACGTACATACATACAGTTACGCTTCTTTCTCATTGAGGTAGGTAGAGACGATGGATTTCCCATCGCTGCAATCTTAGCACATGTCACAAAAATACGCACCATCCAAAAAAGAGTTCAAACGAATTACCTACTGGAAATTTCAAACCCTTCATCGTCCTTTTTTTAAATGGTTCCATCGTTTACCGATCATTCTGCCAATATCAAGGTAGGTGAAATGATTGATGGCATTAGTATGAGATAAGTTATGAAACAATATCCTTTCAACATTTACAAAAAAATCGTGACACCAATTTGTGAAGTTCTCTGATACTCGTAAGCATTTCAACGTCGAACAAAGTCAGGAATGTCAAAAATAATAAATTACACTGAATAAAAGTTTGTTATCCCTTGAATGAGAGTTTCTATTACCCACCTACAGTTGAATTCGGATCAAAATTTAACATTGTTCTAACATTTGAAATCCATCGCTGACAGTCTCGCAGCACATTTTCTTTGTTATTGGAAACCGATAACGTAATTTTATATTTTCCGTAAGGTCGTATTTATAAAGAAAACTCCATTGTTGGTGTACAACAAAGAACTAAAACTAGTTACAACAAAGAACGTTATATTAATACCAGTATTATCAAACAGAAAATCCATGTTATTTGCAATAGACTCGACCTTATTACGTGACACAAACAAAGTCGCTGAAAGAGAGTAATATGTAGGACCTACGCCTGTGTGTGTGTATAGATACAATTTTCTATCATGATTTGAACTTAAGAACTGTCCTCAATCGAGAACGCATCATCGTTCGACTAATAACAACCTACAAACATTTACCCCGTCGTAAAGGGTAAAGTATAAAATCTAGGCGATTTTGTCCATGAACAAGGGTAAAGTTCGGCATTTGAGTTTATCTAAAGTTACCGGACCATTTGTTATTGTTGACGACGTCGCCTCACTTCAGTAGCAGATACACAAGACGAGCTTCATGAATACTATCTCGAGCGAACGAAGCCTTTTGTACAAACATCAGGAAGGTAATATCAAGGTTGGTTTCTTACGTGTTTATCTAAATGGAACATGTATTAAGGCTAGGTCTTAAGTTTTTTATCTCGTTCTACTTACACTCATTCACTACGACTATATCCCCGACAGGGTTTGTAGAGGTGCATTACACACCCAGATATTGCCAGTAATTTAGTTGGTCCCACGTAAAAGAGACCAAGCCTATTACTGTTACCGGCACCACACAGAAAATCCATAACCACTTTGTAGGTAATTCTAACCAAAATTCTAATAGCAGGATAGATGGTACATACATACCACTAATATTTCGATCTACATTTAGAAATGTTTAAAAAAATTAAGAAAACACTTCTGTTTCACAATATTTGGCCTATAATAAATAAAGAATACACAAATAAATACACAAATAATTCTCTAACGTCGAATTATGTCTTCAAACTTTTTAGAAACCCAGCGTTTAAACCAGCATCGCTTCCCATAACCTCATTGTTTAAACAATTATGAATTTTATGTTGACTAGGAGAAAATAGCAATAACTACCTAAACTGATGATATTTTATGGACGTAGCTAAACTACGAATCTGCTATACATACAAAATAATGAAAGTGTCAGTTCATACAAAATAATGAAAGTGTAAGTGCCGTGCTCAATAATTATTCGAAGTGTGGCTTTATGTGATTCTGTCTGCAGAGGATTGCAAATACTTCAAAACTTGTGTCCGAATTTAATTAAAACATAATCCCGAAGGGCGCTCAACTTTTATGCAATGTCATTGACACGTCATATTTTTGACAATTTTGACATCATAGGACGTTGAAACGCTTGCGTTAAACTCAAAACTTTATCCATTTTGATTGACATTGACATTTCAGTTTTATTATTGGCTGGAGTTTTTCAGGGACGACAGTTGGACCATTAAAAATTTGATTAAATGTGGGCGAGTGAACCACCTCTGTCTACACTTTCAGGGAGATGAACGTGTCTTTGTTGGCAAAGTTGTCTATCAATTCCTCATTATTATCTCGGGGTCGATTACTAAGTGTAATTTTCAGAAGAGGTATTGACAAATAGAATCAAATGACACTTCAAGCATATTTTCCCGTGGCTAAAGAAAAAGTTCAACTTTTTTTTCCTTATCCTCGGAAAAATATCCTTGAAGTGTCATTTGATTCGATTTTTATATGGACTATCGAACCTTATTCCCTAGTATATATAGTTCATATTTTATGACCATTTAATTTACTGAACAATTTTCTGGAGTAAAAATAAAAACTAAAAGTAAGGTGGATGTGATTCTTAGTGACACAATTGATAATAATCTCAGCCCATTCTGAACAATTTTCTGGAGTAAAAATAAAAACTAAAAGTAAGGTGGATGTGATTCTTAGTGACACAATTGATAATAATCTCAGCCCATTGGACACTCATTGCTGGGCAATGAGTGAAGAGGTGAAAAAGGGGGGGAATCAGCCTACATTTTTTTTATTTATCGTTTCACAAAATATAATACACAATTATAAAATTTTGAATAAACAGCACTAAAAACCACTAAGATTTAGTTTTGTGCAGTTATGAGTCTACTTTTTTTTTTCTTTTTCTTTTTTTTCTTAACTCCGCGGCCTAACGCCGCGGCCGCTCTAACGTCCGTTGCCGGGCGTCTCTAGTTACTAGCAGAGGGTATGTCCAGTGGCGCCCGGTGGACTTTGAGTGTTTGGTCGGGACGAGAATCCCGCGTCGTTGGGGTAGGGTTTTATCCCGCCTCAGTGAGTGAATCTGGTTGCGTGCTATGGGGCAAAGGTCCCGCAGCACGCAACCCTTCTAGCCTGCTTCTGTAAGGACGGCGGGTGGCGATCCCACCGTCCTCAGGCTCCGATCATAGAGGTCGATAGTCTTGGGCGTAGTCGCGGAATCTGGGGCGCCCTCGCCCCCGACTACGGAACTCGGCGGGGAGTACCCTCCCTCTCCCTCCCGGCCGCCTCGTCGTCGCCGGAAACCTCGCAGTGTTGACACCGGGGTGTGACCTCACGATGCATGCGAAACAGATAGCTACCGAAGCATCCATGCCCGGCAACGATCTGCGTCGCACGGTACGTGAGGTCACCATGCTGCCTCTGCAGCCGGTTATGAGTCTACGTTAATTTGCATTACAATATACAGTTTTGTAGGTTTTAACTAGGTACTTATATTACTAGTGGTTCTGTGAACCGTAGACTTCGGGAGTGTAAAGTTTCATGCAAATCGGTTGATAAATACGGCCTCAAACATGATCTGACAGAACCCGTAGATGTAGAGATGTAGAGGTGCAGACGAAAGAAATTCTCCCCAGTCTGCAAGTTGAAAAGGAGACTTCGGTCGCTTCGCTCCCTCAGTCAAAAATACCCACTTAACATAAAGTTACCACACATAGGGTGTTGTGTCGAGTTCTCCTTCTCTGACAATTTATTGACAATGGCTTTCCTTAATCTCTTTTACTTTATTTTTTTAGTTACATAAATCTATAAAAAAAAGTTTGTAAGGCTTGATCTTAAGCTCTTTGAAGATGGGACCATTGAAAGACGGAAAAGCGAACAAATAACAGTTTTTTTCACTGCTATATATATGCTACGACTATTTTATGTAAGTATTGATTAATGGCACCAGAGAACCGCTTTGCTTATAATTATAGTCCTTGAAAATGCGGTGAGGCACAACTAGTTAGTTTTGTTATAAATGTTGCAGAGCAGTTTAATATATTACTTAATTTAGGCAAGAGACTATATATTTGAGACGTTTGGGATAGAGATGCTGGAACCTTGGGTTTCGGGCGCTCGGGGCTTTTTAAAACCATCTCGAAACTTATGATCGACTCTTCTCAAGACCAGAAGGCTGGTTACTTTTTAGCTCAAAGAATAAGCATTGCCATACAACGTGCAATGCTGCCAGCTTGGGACATTGCCTGTCGGAACATGCAGCGCACGATGCGGAGGAGTTCTTTGGCACCTGTATATAGTGTAGATTTTAGTATGTATAGTATAGTTTTTAGTAAGTGTAAATAGTAATTTTCTTCTAGTGTTAATTTTCTTTCTTGAGTACCTATCAACAATAAATGTATATTTTGTCCAACAAATATACACTAGTGGGTCGCCCCGGCTTTACACGGGTAAAACAGTAGACCTCGCGAGCACAGCGCAGGTGTTAATATCGCCAAAAACATTAAAAAACTAATTTGGGCGCCCCCGTGCCCCAATCAAAACACGGATGAAAAAAAATGCTTTAAATGAAGAAACACTTGTGCCTAATAATATCGTGAAGATCGGTTGAAAAATGTGGCCAGAACCATACGGACGCAAGCAAAATTGTCCAGTAAATATCTCGAATATGTAGACGCTTCGCTCGTTCGGTCAATAATACAGAGTACCTATTGTAATAAACTAGGTAGTGCAGATGCATGCTGCTGTTGCAAAAAACTGAGCAAAGTTTTTAAATTTTTGAACGACAACGATTTTATTTTTTTATGTTCAAACTTTTTGTTTTTTTTTTTTATTCTAAACCACCCTCACAGCCACACGTTATCGACTCGTGGTAAGTTTGAAGGAGATCGGTTTGAGGCGATTAGGATGAGTATGCGGACAAACGAAATACATGAGAGTCGCCTAAGATACGAAATCCTTGTCGAAATCTAAACTATCAAATAGCCATTCACTGCATCAAATTTATTTCTTTACGAGGACTGCGTAAATTTATGGACAAAGGAAACACCGGTAAGAGCCAAAGGTCTTCCTAAATGATAACCGGACTGACCGCGGTCGGTTTGCCCGTTTGAATAATAAGCAACATGGTTGTGTCTATACGAGTAAACGTAATTTTATTATTTGGCAAAATTTTAATCGATGTCTTGTTTTTAAATAAATAAGGTTGTACATTTTATTTTTTAATGTTTTTTAGATATAGATTTAGTCCTCGGTATTAAACTGTTGTCGACTCGTCGGGGCTACAGTTTAATCAAAGAACTAATAGGTACTGTGTGTGAGAGGCACCATAACATCTTATCGTTGGATTTTTAAGAACCACTGAGAGTTAATGGGTTAAACAGTTATCAAGAACCACAAACAAAGTTTATGTTCAGCTAAAACGTACTACGTCGTCCATTTGCGATGAACCACATACTTATTAAGTAAAGCAAGGTCTCTATTTGAGCGATCATCTCCGTTCGGATTTTTTCTTCCGTATTCTTATGTGTTAATTTGTCCCACCTAAAACATACATAAAGGTTATTCCAAGATCCTAGAGCTTTATCTAATGCTAACGTCTGGCTCTACATGTGCTCCGTCATAATGTTTTTCCGGATCACGGTCGTAGACAAATAAATAGTAATATCAGCAGACACGTAAGTTACAAAGCAAAAATGATAAAAAAATAAGGTATACAATATACAGTCGAATAAGGGTTTATTCAATTTCGTTTGTTTAGGCCAGTATAACCCTTGGGGTAGCCCTGTATTTACTACATTTGGTGTAAATGAAAAACATCGAAGCTCAACTCTTGGGACTCCACCGTGAAAATATTAACAGTGGGGGCGAAACCTGAGTCTAGTGTGGGTGGTGTGGGTCGATTCGCCGGCCAGGGAGACCCTTAGCAACGGCGTTGCCGCGGCCGCCCGCAACACAGTCATGGGGCCCGCCTGGGACCAACCACCCCAGGAGGCTGCCCCACATGTTGTGCATAATCCTGATGTGGGATCGCCGCTCCGGGTGGTAACCGGTGTGGGGTAGCGGCAGGCCTTGCATCAGGGGGGTTTGGGAGCCCTTCCGTCCGGCGAGTCGGCTCCGACCTAACCACACGGTTTCTAGACAAAGCTAGCGCCTGCGCTTTGTCACTTACTGCTCTGCACCAGATGTCGCCTGTGTCTTCACGCTTCTTTTGTCTTCAAAATCTACAATGGCAGTGCAACAAAAAAAAAGTAAACGTTACACAGCGGCCCCTAGGAAACCCCACGACTTCACTTTTCGAGGTGGAGTTCA
>OY748295.1:7195120-7352299 GCA_963556515.1 Nudaria mundana | reverse complement strand
TTCGCGGAAACTAGGAATACTGAATAAGGTAAAGAGATTCTTTACACCGGACCAGAGGTGTCTGCTGTACAAGACGCAGATTAGACCCTGCGTCGAATACTGCTCTTACCTCTGGGACGGCTCCGCGAAGTATCTGCTGGACGCTCTCGACGCTATGCAGCGACGGGCTATCCGTATTATAGGTTGTCCGGAGGTAACGGGAAGCCTTGAGCCGCTAGCTCAGCGCCGAACAATAGCTTCCTTGGCCGCATTCTACCGTATTTACCACGGCGAGTGTTCTGAAGAGCTCTTCAATCTGATCCCACCCTCTTCCTTCCGATCCCGAACAACGCGTGCCGGGCAGAGATGCCACTCCCACACAGTGGATAGAATGTTCGCGAGAACCGAGCGTTTTAAACGTTCGTTTTTCTGCCGAACGATAGTGGCCTGGAACGCCTTGCCTGTGCACGTGTTTCCTCCCACATATAATCCTGGGTTCTTTAAGCGGAGCGTGAAGAGGCACATCAGTAGGTCGTCAAGTTGAGGGCCAATCTCTATAGTATTGTATGCTGTGGGAGTGGCCCACAATCGCTAGACGTCGTCCCGATTTACCACCAGGCGGGCGGCGTCAATTTGGCGAACCCAATATAATAATAAAAAAATAAAAAAATTAGAAGTACCAGGTTACCACGACGTTTCGTTTGGATTGTATCAGTCGTGATCAAGAGTTGACTGTAGGTGAGTCAACCCGCGCACTGTTTCCGGGCGGCTCGTGCTGCTGAAGAAGCACGGGCGCCCGGCCGAGTCGCCGTCGGCCTACCGCCCCATCGTCCTGCTCGGCGAGATGAGCAAGCTGCTCGAGCGAGTGCTCGCGGCACGTCTCGTCGAGCACCTGGAGGGGGCGGGGCCCAACCTTAGTGACGGCCAGTACGGGTTCCGTCGCAGGAGATCGACCCTGGACGCGATATCCCGGCTCAGGGACAGCGTGGAAGAGGCGGTCGGCCAGGGGGAGGTGTTGTTGGCGGTGTCGCTGGACATCGCGAACGCCTTCAACACCAACCCCTGGGGGACCATTGCGGAGGCGCTGGGGTACCACAACGTCCCGTGGTACCTCAGGCGCTTACTCGCGGACTACTTTGTTGACCGGGCCGTCTCGTATCCGACCCGGTCGGGAGTGGTCCGCCGAGACATGACGTGCGGTGTTCCACAGGGGTCGGTCCTCGGGCCGCTCCTGTGGAACATCGGGAATGATTGGGTCCTGCGCGGTGCCACTCTTCGGGGCGTCGGCGTCTTCTGCTACGCCGACGATACCCTGGTCACCGCGCGGGGCCCGTCCTACAGGGACGCAAAAGTGTTGGCCACGGCTGGTGTGGCCCACACTGTCGGTCGCATCAGGGCGCTTGGACTCCAGGTGGCCCTCGAAAAATCCGAGGCCATTTTCTTTCGCAGGCCTCGGTCGGGGGCCCCTCCTCGGAACTCCCAGATTGTGGTGGGTGGCACCCCCATCGCTGTCGGGCAGACTTTAAAGTATCTCGGTCTGGTTCTCGACAGCAGATGGGGTTTCGTCGAGCACTTCCGGCGTCTGGCACCAAAACTGGTGTCATACGCCGGGAGGCTCGCCAGGCTGCTCCCCAATCGAGGGGGGCCTGGTAGTCCGTGTCGCCGTCTGTACGACGGTGTGGTGCGCTCGAAGGCGCTCTACGGAGCGCCCATCTGGGCGGGCACCCTCTGCGCCGAAAGTCTGGCGCTGCTGCGACGTCCGCAGCGCGCGATCGCGCAGAGAGGTGCACGGGCGTACTGCACCGTCTCTTACGAGGCGGCGTGCCTGATAGCCGGGTCCCTTCCATGGGATCTCGAGGCTGGAGTCCTCCAAGCCGTTTACGAGGAGTGCGCCCTGGTGCGACTGAGTGGTGGTCGCCCGCTTCCGGAGGAGATCGACCGCTGGAGACAGTCGGCTCGCGACGATCTCTTCCGGGAGTGGGCCTTGCGATTGGAGTCGCCTTCCGCGAGCGCGATGCTCGTGGGGGCCGTTCGACCCGCCCTGCGGGCCTGGGTGGAGAGGTCACATGGCGTACCGACGTACCACCTCACACAACTCCTCACAGGTCACGGTGTTTTCGCCAAATACCTGTGCAGGATTGTTGGGGTGGAGCCGGACGTCGTGTGTCGTCACTGCCCGGCCGGTGTCGTCGACACAGCGGCCCACACCCTTGCCGAGTGCACGGCATGGGACGGGCCGCGTATGGCCCTCACGGGCATCGTTGGTTTGAATTTGTCGCTGCCGGCCGTGGTGTTAGCCATGGCCGGCAGCCAACAGTGTTGGGCTGCCGTCGCCACGTTTGCTAGCGTGGTGATGGCGGCCAAGAGAGAGGAATTGCGGGTGAGGGAGCGGGCGGGTCGCACGCTTCCTCCCCGCCGTCCGGTCCGAGTGCGCCGCCTAGCGACTTTCATGCGCGCCCCCGACTAGTGATTTTTGACCGTGGGCGGAAGGTCGGGGGACCTCCGCCCATCGATTAGTCACCCGTGGCGACGGGCACCCTCCTCGTGTTCAGGACGGTGCCCATTTACGCACGCCCGCACCGGCCGTTCTACGGCTACCCTCTCTGCTTTCAGAGAGATTCTTCATTGTTGTTGTATGGGAGCCGCCTTAAATATTGATTATGTTCTGTTTTATAGAATTATTTGTTATAACGCAACAGAAATACATTATCTGTGAAAATTTCAACTTTCTATCACGGTCGGACAGCGGAGTCTCAGTAATAGGGTTACCGTTTCACCCTTTGAGTACGAACCCTAAAAAATACGACGTCGGACTACACAATTCGTGAATTATTTTTTAGTAGTTTGGTTTAGAAAATCGCTATCACTAAGACAGAGGTTAATCAACATACTTAGATGAGAGTGTCCATTACTGTTGTAGTTAATGCTAATACTAATCCCGACTAGAGTTGCTTTAGTGTTGTTTGGAAAACTCCCAATTAGTTATCTAACCAGTGCTTCGTGTCTGAATTCTAGAGTGCCTCAGTTAAGTTGCTTAATCTTTTTGGACATAGAAATGTTTTAAAGTGGGAATAGAGTCCGAACACTATCATAACATAGCATAAAACAACGTCGCTTACGTTTCCTATGTATGCTTAGATCAGTTAGATCTTTAAAACTACGCAGCAGATTTTGATGCGGTTTTTTAATGGATAAAGCGATTTAAGAGAAACATTTTAGTTTTTATATTTGTCAACAAGACGAAGCCGCGAGCGTCCGCTACACTTATATATTTGCGTCCACCGCGGAGTGTGGGGTGTCATTGGATAGGGATAGAGAGGTTTCAAAGATATTTTTTTGATTTATGTATCCGATTATGACATATTCAACTTTAAAGCGCAATTTTTTGTAATAACAAGCCTTAAGATCTCAACGGGTGACTCAAATTATTTTTCAAACGATTTATGTTAAATTGTTTCTCGGCGAATACTCGGCCGATTTCAGATTTTCTTGGACTCATCAATAGCTTACAGAATTACCCAGGTTATTACGATGCCAGAATTTTGAATTTAAACTCGCTTCGCTCAAATATATGCTGCAGCGTAACGGTACGTTTCGCGACCGCGGCGACCTAGTTTTGTCAAGAAGGCGACAAGTAGTTAACAAATAAATAATATGTTAGATAGAACAGTTTTACACAACGCTATTAATAATATATAAGGCTCTTGCCCAAAGTAATACTAAAATAAGGTTTTGTTATGGGATCTAAATAACTGATAAAAATACTTCTTAATACAAAGGTAGGTAAGTATATAGAGAAATTAAACCGTGGCACAGAATAAAAGATCATGATTAATGTTCCAGCTCGATATTATGTTGATCTAGCAAATGAAAGGCAAAATGTGGACATTATAAAGTCCATCTATTTACCATTTGATATAGATTGTTCAAATTTAAAATCATTTAAATATAAATATTGAGTTTAGTGAGGACAGAGGAGCAATTTATTCCCGTGTTCCGCGACAGAGGCAAACTGACTGTTGTGGCAGTTACCCGATATGTAATTACCCGACACGTAGCGCGTTCGTGCAAACTTTGACAACCTCATACAACTCATACATTCACTACACAAAGTATACAAATACGAAGTTTAATTAGCAAGTAGGCTAGTTAAGATTAAGCAGTAAGGTGTATACAAAGTTGTACTAACTACACTATACTCTATTCCAAATAGATTGAGAATAAACTCTCTCTCATATAAACTATCTATGTACTATTCCCTATTCTGTGCCAAGGTCAATTTACTAAAATGTTACTCTATTACTATATATATTATTACTATTACTATTTGGCATAGAGTAGGTATAATGCTCGAAGACTTTGAATAGACACGTACTCTAATTAATGGCAGATTTAAGAATCCAGTAATTAATGTGTTGCACAACGAAGCGTTTGAGTAGTACAGCACTAATAATTAACATTGGTGATGTTGTGCTGCTCAAATGCTAATGCATAATGATCTAGTTTATTTTACTCATTCCTGTAACTCCATATGACAATCCGTGGACAATGATGTGGGTTTTATGCTTGCCTTGTTTTTTTTTTTAATATTGTGATAAATATATAGCATGTAACTGTGACAACTGGGACAAAAATCCCAAATAAAATAAAATAAAGTACTCTAACTAGGTCTGGATGTCCTTAAGAAAATATTTTATCAAATTGAACATGTTTCACTATGAATCCTATTAACTCGATTCAAATTTGAAATTCGTTGCTACTGTGGAAGATGGGAAGGCCTTTGGTGTGGGACGCTACATGCGTTGACACTTTAGCACCTTCACACCTTCCAAGCACATCCGGATGTGCCAGCGCTGCTGCTGCATCGGCTGAAGGCCTCAAACGGCGTAAATATGCTAACCTATAAGGTGATTACATATTTGAGCCGTTTGGGGTTGAGACACTGGGGTCATGGGGTCCGAGTGCTCGTCGCCTTTATAGAGACATTGCTAAACGCTTAATCAATGCTTCTCAGGATCAGAAGGCTGGCTATTTTCTGGCCTAAAGCATAAGTATCGCCATTGAACGTGGCAACACAGCCAGCTTTCTGGGAACCTTCCCAGTCGGCAATGACGCGGACGATATTTTGTAATGTATATATTTTTAGTATAAAATATATATTCATTACAAAATATCGTTTAAAAAATAATAATTATGTAATCGTAATAATAAAAATTTTGATAGTGAAAATTTGAAATTGGTAGTTCAAACAACAATTGCTAATACAATAAATTTTTCATGGACCAAATATTTAGGTCCAGAATACCCAAATCATTTCATTTCAACAAACTAGCATGATTGTCATCCGAAAACCAGGTTAATGCCAAATTACCTAGTAAGTATAATGTATACTTACCTATTTTTATAATGCTGCACGATATTTAATGAAAATGTTGAAATTTCTCAGGTGTTACTGATATTAAAACGATCTCAGTTCAAATAAAAGATGAACTTTTATTAGTTACTAAATGCAAATTACAGACAGATGGCGGAAATGAAACCGCTGATAAAATAGTGTAGAAAAACCGTTCCAACGTAATTACCAAATTTTAATTTAGTTTGAAGGTACACTAATGGGCAACACAACAAACACGCTGTACCTACTTCTTTTTCTTTTCGTGTCGATGGACAACACATATTCTTTTAGTCTGAGACATAATTGTTATTAAATCGCCTTGGCCCTGTGCTCCGCGACGCGTATCGCATTTGGCCTGGCCTCGTATAGGTTCTCTAAATTACAAGACTCCGGGCAACCCAGACACGAGAGCATGTGGTGTTACCTACTCACTTTACATGAATTTAACACCTAGTATTGTGGAGTCTGCGTATATTTCTTTCGACTTCGGAGTCTCGGGTTCGATTCCCGGGTCGAATCAGATATTTGTGTGATCCACAAATGTTTGGTTCGGAGTTTGGGTGTTTTCTATGTATATTATGTGTGTATTTAGAAATATATAAGTATGTTTATCAGTTGTCTAGATCCCATAGCACAAGCTTATAGAGTTTGGGCTATATGACGTTGTGTGAGAAAGTCCAAAAATATTTATTTATTTTATTATTATTATTGGAAATCAACACTTTGCTGACATTGGCAACATATTGGTGAGAAAACTCAATTTTTTTATTTATTCCAGATCAGATCAGTGACAGATGGAACCTGTGTGAACCTGTGTCAATTAACAATACTTTAAACGTTTAATCCTTTAACCCGCTTCATAAGCCATGTCAGCCATTTTAGATATTAATTATACCAAAGCCGTTTTGGTAAATTCAATCCGCATTTCATTTGCTCTGATCACATATCACGCGTGTATCTTCGAAGGGGTAGACAGAGGTGCATTACACACCCACAGTTGGCCAGTAATTTTAGTCCCACGTAATAGAGGGCAAGCCTATTGCCATCACCGGGCACACATATAACGGGTTATGTCCAAAATGGCCGAATAAATGCAGCAATATTGTAATTTTGAAAAAAAATTGTAACCCGTTGCCTTGCGATGAAATGTTGATGAAAGGCAACAAAATCCCCTACGTGCCAGCCGCTATGGCCCAGCCAATTAAAGTCCTGGGCGTTTCGGACTATCACTATTATATTCATAAAATTCAACCAACTTAAGCATGTGTATGTATAAATACTTCCAAATGGTAACGGTATTTCCATGTTGACGAGGATTAATGATATCACATGAAATATCTTAATACATTGTACAAACACGTGAAACGTAATGAAACCAAATACAAAGCATTTCAACTTCTAAGTTCATAAAAATGATACTGACATTTAGTTAATCTTTCATAAGCATGAATTCTTTTAAAATTTTTATCTCTTTCTACGCGAATATCATTAAAACCTTCAGGCCGTCTCTGAAAACCAGCGCTGTCTGCCTTGCGCCACGCAGACAGCATAACGCTGAGAGACAGCGGTTTACGGCGACTCGTGTATTTCGTTCGTGATCGAACTCCTCCTAAACGACCGGACCGATATTTTTGAAATTTGGCATGGTCATAGTGACCATCACCGTGAGTGCATATATCTGAATTTATAAAGATCGGTTCTGTCGTTTAGGAGTTCGACCCGGATCGACAAACTCAGCTCAATTATTGCAACAGCAGAATGTATTGCATACCTAGTTTATTTATAATCATCATTCCTCCTTATAGCATTTAAGTCTAATCATTGACTGCCTCGGTGGCTCAGTGGTATGAGTATGCGACTACCGCCCCCGAGGTCCCAGGTTCGATTCCGGGTCGATTCAATTATTTGTGTGATCCACAAATTTTAATGTTTGTTTCGGAGTTTGGGTATTTTCTATATAATATATTATATGTATGTATTTAGAAATATATAAGTATGTTTATCAGTCGTCTAGAGCGGACCAACGAAATACATGAGTCGCCTAAGATTGAGCTTCGCTCACTTCGCTCTATAAGAATAATGCATGTGCTTGCTTGTGAAATATAAGTTATGTGATATATTGTTAAAACAAATGTATGGTACCAGAAATAAAGGCTATTTTGATTTGGATATTTAGCTGTAGAAAGAAGTAATTTGAAAGTTCTCTGCAGAACTGCACAATAACCAAATACATATAAATCGGTAAGTATGTAATATATAATCCTGGGTTCTTTAAGCGGAGCGTGAAGAGGCACATCAGTAGGTCGTCAAGTTGAGGGCCACTCTCTATAGTGCTGTGAGAGTGGCCCACAATCGCTAGACGTCGTCACGACTTAGCACCAGGTGGGCGGCGTCAATTGGCGAACCCAATATAAAAAAAAATGTATAAAGCCTTTGTCCAAATTTCTTCCAAGTCATTAACAAAAGGTTAAGAAATTAAATATACATAGGTACTTAAATACATAAAAGCACACCTGTTTCCCGAAGGGGTAAGCAGAGACATGTCTCTGCTTACCCCTTCTTTTTACCTCATCATGATAAATGCCCAGATTTCGCCGGTTATTTTATCAGTCCCAAGTAATACCTGTCTCTGTCGGAAATATGTTTGTTTGTAGGATATACATTCGATTATTTTCTCAATTAAAATAATGTAACGAAGTTGAATACTAGAAACATGAGACTTCAGAACCTCGTATTTGTGAATCGATAAAAACAGCCAGGTGCGAGTCCGTATCGCGCATATAGGGTTATGTACTAAAACGACAAAAAAATCACGTTTGCTGTTTGGGAGCCCCCTTTTCCTTTTTTTTCTTAATTCCACGGCCCAAGGCCGCGGCCGCTCTAACGTCCGTTGCCGGGCGTCTCTGGTTACAAGCAGAACGTATTTCCAGTGGCGCCCGGCGGACCTTGGGAGCCCCTTAAAATATTTATTATATTCTGTTTTTTATTTATTGTTATAGAGGAAAAAGAAATACATCATCTGTGGTGAAAATTTCAACTTTCTAGCTATCACGGTTCATGAGATACAGTCTGGTGACAGGACAGACGGACGCGCGGCCAGCGGAGTCTCAGTAATAGTGTTCCCGTTTTACTCTTTGGGTACGGAACCCTAAAAATGAGAATACTTTTTATTTCGTCCTAAGAACTTAACTAAGCAACGTCAGTTTAAATGTCTTTCAATTATTTTTCTTTTTTTGTTTTTAATATTTTTGGACATTCTCACACAACGTCATCTAGCCCAAATTAAGCTAATATAAGCTTGTGTTATGGGATCTAGACGACTGATAAACATACTTATATATTTCTAAAGACATACATATCATAAATAGAAAATACCCAAACTCTGAAAGAAACATTTATGGATCACACTAATAATTTGATTCGACCCGGAATCGTACCTGGGACCTCAGGGATGGCAGTCGCATACTCATACCACTGAGCCACCGAGGCAGTCTTCAGTCAGTATTTTCACGATCCGTACACAAAGAAAGGTTTGTAGTCACAAAATCAATGAAACAACAGGTGTGTGATCAAAGAAATTTGTCGAGAGACAGAAATACGAGGATTGAAACTAACTGTGAAGTTAACTCGAATGTTTAAAGGAAAAATCCGATTTCATTCGAATATTTTACGTTCAATATCGAAAGACGGATTTAAATAAAATGAATAGATTAAATTAATATGAACAAAGGATTTCAATTATTATTCTCCACCAGCATAAAGTCCAAAATCGACTATCGCAACTGACCTGATTTACTGGAATCAATTAAAAATCCGAGTTTTCTCACCGATCTGTCAGCAAATCGTTTATTTCCAATAAAAACATGCAAACTATGAAGTTCTGCAGGAAAATGCTATGAATTAATAATTATATTGAATTGAATTCTTTATGTCCAGTCTACTACATCATACATCTTAATATATAATATGATTTCGGGACTTAAACGCGTAATGATGTAACTCAGTCGCAACGTCAGGCCCTAAATAAGGTAATTTTACTCAAAGTTAATACTATCAGGCGTTACTATTCGGAAGTCCATAGTTAAATTAAATAAGTCGAACTACTTTGCAATATTCCGTCACATGCAAATTACACAACTCTCGTATTTATTCATGCACAAGACCGCCCTCCGAACCCACTTAAAATTATGCCGAAAGAATAGAGAAATAATTTTGAAAATAGAATAAATATGAGAGTTGTGTTATCGTGCAAAAAATTATAAAAAACCTCCAGGGGCATCATCAGGAGATGTCGATGGCTCGGCGCACGGCGCCCGAATAAGTCACAACTCGTAAACCGCACCTATTTATATCCTAAGGTTTTTTATTTCTACCCACTACCATTATACCAAATTATTTTATGTCTACCCACCACCGTTGTTTGAATGACGTATACCTACCCGCAGCAAAGGGGAAGAGCCGAAATTAAGTTGATAATTTAAAATATTAGGGTTCAAGCGTCTATGTTTGTAGATTTCTAATTGTTCCAAAACCGAAAGCCTCAGTCCTTTGCTGCAGGTGTGTAGAACGTCATAAGTGTGAGGAGTAGGGAGTGACCGGAGTCTAACAAATGTTTTGCGAAATGAGACCGTTCGGGGCGATTGTTTCTAAAAGCTATATATATGTTCTTTATACCGCGTTGCGAAGCTACGGCCAGTTTGGCCAATATAAAAACCCTCAAAATCCCCACGCTTAAGCCTATACACACCTGACTTCCTGTCATCCCCAATTTTCTCCTTAACATTGCAAATGTTTCTCCGGATAGTGTTGTCCGTTCTAAACGCGACATGAATATTATTATTACGTAAAATTTTGGCAACTTTATTAGATATCGGTTGGAGGGCGGTCTTGTGCATGAATAAATACGAGAGTTGAGTAATTTGCTTGTGACGGAATATTGCAAAGTAGTTAGATTTATTTAATTTAATTATGGACTTCCGAAAAGTAACGCCTGATAGTATTAACTTCATATTACTTTGTTGCCACCTGTGGGGACTTATTAATGGCTCAATGTCACTATCTTTATGTTACGTTCATGTATTTAGCTGATAGTCTTCCTAAAATTCAATAAATAAATAAATAAAATAAACACACCGAACCGTAATACCGACGAATGACGATGAATTCAGAACGCGATAGTTTAAAAACAATCATAGATCTTATATTAGTCTAATCAAATCTATGGCAATCAGAATGGTATTTTAACCGGACTAAAAAATCATGCTATTAAGCAGCATAAAAATGATTGGATTGGCAGCCAGGCTCATCTTCCTAAACTAGATTATTTTTAGTAGATATGCACATAACGAACATCAGCCGATTTATGTATATCAAAAATGTCAGCCACACAAGTAGTAGTGTAGGTACACGTTAAATGACAGCTGCTGGCTGCATGGGATAATTCTCAAGATTCTGTTCGCGAATAACGAAGACCATGATTCTTACTTTAATATTAAAAGTGCGAAAGTAACTCTGTCTGTTTCGCTTTCACGCCTAAACTACCTCCCTATAACCAATTTGAATGAAATTTGGTACATACTCGTAGATAGCCTTAGCAAGGGTATAGCCTACTTTTTATCCAATTTATGTGTTCCCATGGGAATTGGAAATGAGATATTTACTTGACGCGGAGCCGTGGGATTCGGCTAGCATAACTGATGTATAACACACAACTGTACCTACTAGGACTGATTACAGGAGTGTCGGACCGAAAATTGAAAAGGATTTATTATTTAAAAATCACATTGCATTACGAAAAGTGTGATCCTTACGAAAGTAAGAGATACAGGTACGACGCGATAGAGAGTAGATATATTAACCCATTAGAGGTCACTGTACCTACTGACTCAATTTTTTTACAAATTGTGTTAAGTACATACGTATTCTGATAGATTTATCAATAAAAGCTACTCTGAAACTCAAAAACGCAGGTGTAGTCCTTCAAGATGTACATATTCATAGTTGTTACATAGATAGTTCGTAGTTAAAACTTTTATCAAAAATGTAGGTATCATACCTATAGGTAATAGAGCTCATAATAATAATACATTTCCCAATAAAATCTACCTCGTCTGTTGTAAATATAAAGGCAATAGTAATAAGCCCTACAATGCCTAAATAAAGGTAATGAAAGAAATAATTTTGTTTAACACTAAAGGGTTAAAATTTACTCACCGATCATTATAGCAGGTGAGGACTTTGTATATTCGCACTCTTTAAAAATTACTTTAAAAAGTTTATTTTACAACGTTATCTTTGTAAAAGCACTACCCAAAGCCAACACAAATTTAATTTGTTTATATAGAAGTGAATGTTGACGTAGTAGTAAAGATTTATCTAACCGAAACCTCAAACCCTTTGTGGGGAGCCGAATCGAAAGCTACAATGATATGGTAGTTCACACGAGGAGTGTCACGAACCGACTGAATTGTATCCGGGATGGCTTTTCCTACTCGAATTTTCATGAAAATACAACCAGTAAGGATGCTACCACGATCTCTGTTGGAGCTTAATTCCAAACGCTCATAGTGCCATCTATTTTCTGTAACGTAAAACCTATCGCGCCATCTATTACTTTTGGCGGGAACTATTACAATATACAGTCTACATAGACTATAGGATTGTTCAACAGCTATGTTGCTACGTGATTTTTACTTTGTGCCGTGAGATGGCACTTTTATCAAATTTATCAATCCAAACCGAATTGAATAAAAAATGACATTGGATTCAAATGATTCAATAATAAACAGGGACATTTTGGAATAATATTCCATAAATAGACTTAAGTTAACGTCATTGCACCTATGCAATGACGTTAACTTACCTATAATACTACTAGACAACGTAAAATGTATGAGACCTTATTTATTCACTTACGCTTAACCTCGGACTCGAATTGTGTTAGTTAAAGATATCCAACATGGATATAATTATTCTGACGATGACATTGAGAGAAGAGTTATGGCAGGAAATCAATTGAATGGGGCTCTGCATAACTTTATGAACAGTCAGATTTCTCGGAGGGCTAGGCTGGCTGTTCATAGAGGAGTGCTGGTCCCTACACTTATGTATGGAAGTGAATGTTGGGTTTGGCAGAAGAAGCATGAAAGTAAAAGGCATGCAGTGGAAATGAGAAGTATGACTGGGGTGACATTGGTTGATAAAGTAAGGAACAGCGTAATACGAGAACGTTGCGTTGTGTCAGAAGATGTAGTGAGTAAGATAGAAAAAGGGATGCTTAGATGGTTCGAGTACGTAGAAAGGATGGATGAAAGAAGATTGACGAAACAGATACCTACTTACATAAGGCGGGCGTGAATGGACAGCAATTGGAATTCCATGGTCTCTGCCTACCTCCATGGCAAAGAGGCGTGACAATATGTATGTATATTCTATTCTTTGGAAATAGCTTCTTTAGAAGATATTAAGCACTTCAGCTTGACTTCATTGTTAATCTCATACCTAAGTTACCTATACATATAAGTATGTCAAAACTATATATATATAGATTAGTCAACCAATCAAACAGCAATAGTACCTACCTACCTAAACAATAAAATTCAACCAACAAAGCGGTGAAATACGGGTAGGTTTTTTTTTTAACGTGTTATCGTGTAAAAAATAATAAAAAACCTCGACACGTGTTTCGCCCCCAACCAGGGGCATCATCAGGAGATGTCGATGGCTCGGCGCACAGCGACCGAATGAGCTCGTAAACTGCACCTATTTATATCCTAGGTTTTTTATTTCTACCCACAACCATAATACCAAATTATTTTATGTCTACCCACCACCGTTGTTTGAATGACGTATACCTACCCGCAGCAAAGGGGAAGAGGCGAAATTAAGTTGATCATTTAAAATATTAGGGTTCAAGCGTCTATGTTTGTAGATTTCTAATTGTTCCAAAACCGAAAGCCTCAGTCCTTTGTTGCAGGTGTGCAGAACGTCATAAGTGTGAGGATTAGGTAGGGAGTGACCGGAGTCCAACAAATGTTTTGCGAAATGAGACCGTTCTGGGCGATTGTTTCTAAAAGCTGATATATGTTTTTTATACCGCGTCGCGAAGCTACGGCCGGTTTGGCCAATATAAACACCCTCACAATCCCCACACTTAAGCCTATACACACCTGACTTCCTGTCATCCCCAATTTTCTCCTTAACATTGCAAATGTTTCTCCGGATAGTGTTGTCCGTTCTAAACGCGACATGAAAATTATTTTTACGCAAAATTTTGGCAACTTTATCAGATATCGGACCTAAATAAGTTACACTAGCTCGACTATCGTGACGTCCATCGGTATAGAGCTAGTCTAACATAAAATAATTTGGTGTAATGGTTGTGGGTAGAAATAAAAAACCTAGGATATAAATAGGTGCGGTTTACGAGTTGTGGCTCATTCGGTCGCCGTGCGCCGAGCCATCGACATCTCCTGATGATGCCCCTGGTTGGGGGCGAAACAAGTGTCGAGGTTTTTTATTATTTTTTTGCACGATAACACAACTCTCATATTTATTCTATTTTCTAAATTATTTTTCTATTCTTTCGGCCTAAGTGGGTTTGGAGGGCGGACTTGTGCATGAATAAATACGAGAGTTGGGTAATTTGCATGTGGCGGAATATTGCAAAGTAGTTAGATTTATTTAATTTAACTATGGACTTCCGAAAAGTAACGCCTGATAGTATTAATTAACATATTATTAACTTTATAAAATTATGTATTAAATTTATAATATTAATATTATTAGTATTTAGCTGATAGTCTTCCTAAAATTCAATAAATAAATAAATAAAATAAACACACCGAACCCTAATACCGACGTTTCGGTCAGATTGCACCAACCTTGTTCACGGGTTGTTCTGAAAACGTCGCGTCGCCGTCGGGTAATAATATTTCTGATAAAAATATTGTAAAAGGTCGTTAATATGTACTAAAACGAGACTAATTCTTGATTTATCCTTATTTCAGTACCAAGATATTTTGCTTGGCCAAAACTCCAATAATAGTTTTCCTTTGTTACATATTTAACGAAAGTAGGTATCTATGTGTACCACGAGTGTCCCATCACGTCACAGGGCGCTGTTTCTGCCGTCAATAGAACTCATCTGGTATATCATAATTAACATAATTTATGAATTATCCTTATATTATTTAATAACATAAATTAAATTACAGACCTTATTTCGATTAAACTGAACACATTTGTACCTATTTTAATGTTTCCTTCCCCATTGTTTTGCTATTTTTGAAGTTTATGTCAGCAGGAGGCAACAGTGTGTTTATGAAAATTAAATAATATTCTGTCCGAAGGTTTTTTTTTTTTTTTTTTTTTTTTTTTTTTGGTGAGAACCTGTTAGTTGGGACATCCGCTTTTGTGTGTGGAAAAGTTACACGGGGTCAGTACTTTCCACACACTCCCTTAGTCGCCTCGTACGACATCCACGGGAGGATATGGGTTGGGGCTATTCTATTCTGCCGGCCACCACACGGCGGTGGTTAGGTTAGGTTAGGTTAGGTTAGGTTAGGTTAGGTTAGGTTTTTTTTTTTTTTTTTTTTTTTTTTTTTTTTTTTTTTTTTTTTTTTTTTTTTTTTTTGTTGAGTCAATTGGTTTTTTAGTTCAGGAGTGGCGCTTATGGAGTACGCCCTCTCCTGGAACCGTTTGCAAGTTGATTGTTTAAATGTTATGTGCCGTTAAAGTGTTTTAGTTGATTTACGATATAGGTGATGTGGTGGAGGAATGAGTTACGTGTTTCGGTGTTGTTTGTTAATTTAATTAGGAGAAGGGGGTCTTGAGGATCGATATTGTTGTTTTGGCAGATATGTGTAAATGTTAGTCGTGAAAGTGCGAATCTGGGGCAGTGATAAATAAGGTGTTGGAAGGTCTGCGAGATTGTGTTGGTGCAAGGACAGAGGTCGTTGTCAGTGATGTGAAATCGGAAGAGGTATGATTTGTGGAAGGCATGGTTGGTGAGGAATTGGGTTATTGGAAAGGTGAGTTTGACTTTGGAGAGGAAGTTCGTGAGGTCATGATAGGTAGGAAGGAGTTGCTTGGTGTGGATTGACCCGGCGGAATTTTCGTAGAGTTGTTGTGAGGAGGTGAGAAGGTTTGTTTTGTGTATGTGTTTTATGTATGAAAGAGGTGTGTGAGAGTGGTCTGGTTGTTTGTGCAGGAAAGCCGCAGCTTTAGCCGCCGTGTCAGCTGCCTCGTTGCCAGGGATTCCGGCATGGGCTTTTACCCAGGCGAATTGTATTTGGATGTTTTGGGTTTTGGCAAAGTGCAATTGGCGGAATATGTTGACTGCGAATGTGTTATGGCTGTAGGGATTGGAAAGTTCGAGGAGAGCAGATTTGGAGTCGGAGAAGATGTAGTAGGAGTATGATTTAATTTTGTTGCTGATTATAAATTGACAGACTTTTTCAATGGCAAGCATTTCTGCTTGGAAAACGGAGCAGGAGGGGTGTAACTTGAATTTTTTAACTGTAGGAGAGGTGGAATGCGGACTGAAGGCGACGAAGGCTGCTCCTACGACATCGTCATGCCGACTACCGTCGGTAAAGATATTACAGTAGTTATCGGTTTGGAGGTCTATGTATTCCTCTGTAGTGAATATTTCCAGGAAGGTTATGGGTTCCCGGAGGGAGGGGTGAAGAAGAGAGGATGGGAGAGAGGGTTTTTCAACGGGGATGTCAAGAGGAAGGAATGATGAGGCGCCACGGAGTTTAGAAGTTTCAATGTCCGAGATGCTTTTAATTTTTTCTGGTAGAGGGGTTAATTGTGCAAGTGTTATTGATGTTATTGTGCTGTTGGTTCGGAACCCGTGAATTATCTTTATGGCAAATAACCTTTGGAAAGAGAGTAGTTGTTTGACTACAACTTTGTATTCCAGGGCACTGGACCAGACTGATGAAGCGTAAGATATGATGGGGTGATGACTTGGTCGTAAATTATTCGGATATTATCGGAGTGGATGCCCCAAGTGGGTCTAGTGTAAATAAGGAGCTTGTAGAATATTTGTTTGGCTTTTTCAATTATGTGGTTAGCGTGTTTTATGAATTTTAATTTGTCGTCTATTATGACTCCTAAGTATTTGAGTTCTTTTGTAAATTTTAGCTTTGTGTTGTTCATATGTATGTTTAATTTAGTAGATTTATTGGTTAAGCCTATGATGGTCGTTTTCTCTGGGCCGAAGTGAAGTTTGACATTTTTCCCCCATTCATTAATATGGTGCAGTGCCAGATTAGTTGTATTTTCTAAAGTGGTGAGATCGGTCGAATGTGTTGTCAGAAGGACATCGTCAGCAAATGCTTGTATATGACAGTTATCTGGAAGTGGGAGGTCGAGGAGCTCATCCATGATAAGGTTCCACATAGTGGGACCACAGACGGAGCCCTGGATGCAGCTGCGAGTCATGTTTTTGGTGGTTTCGATGTCAGAGAAGGTAAGTCCCACTGTTCTATTAGTTATGTAGCTAATCAGAATGTTATATAAGTTGCTGGGGCAATTGTAATGACGCAGTCTAATAAATATAGCAGGCCACCAAGCATTATCAAAGGCTGCCTTTATGTCCAGTGATATAGTAATTACGTGTTCACCGTGTGATTTATATGATTTAATGGCATGGACAGCGTTTGAAATGGCCTGGCAGGTGGAGACTTGCTGTTTAAATCCAAATTGTTTATTATTATTGAGGTTGTTGATGTTAAGGTGATAAGTGAGGCGATCGATTATTAGCCTTTCTAGCAGTTTGCCAAAAACATTAATGAGGCCAATGGGACGGAATGAGGATAAGTTAGTATAATTAGGTTTGTTAGGTTTCGGAATGATTTTAACGACAGCATGCTTCCATGGCAAGGGGAAGTAGGTTAGTTCAAGGCATCTATTGTATATTTTAGTTAGATAATCGGGAAATTGATTGGCGAACTGTAGGCAAATATCTGCGGTTAAGTGGTCAACGCCAGGTGCCTTTTTGTGGCTCATATGATTTAGGCCATTCAGAATTTCGGTTGTGGTAAATGGAGGTTCAGATGGAGTGAGAAGAGGTTGGTTCATTGAGGATCTAATCGATTGCTGTGAAGGGGTAAAGTCGATGGTGTCATCAGGGAAGAAGTTATCCATTAGGGCATTAGCAGTTTCCAAGGCGTCGGTGGAATAGGTGCCGTCGTTAAGAAGAAGGGTGGATGGTGGTTGTGTTAGTGGTTTTGTTTTAATGATTCGGTTGGTGACTGACCAGACGTTTTCTTTTACTTGTTGGTTGCAAAATTCCTTGAAATGTTGGGTGGATGTGGCGCAGAAGGCTTCGGAGTAAGCTTTTCTAGTAATTTGTCTCTCAGCAATAACCTCGTTGAGAGGGAGACCGCGTCGTTTGTATCGGGAGAGTTTGTGGTGTGTCCGGAGTGCGTTGGCTTTAAGCTCTTGCAAGTGGTCATTCCAGAAAGGGGGTTTTTTTGGCGCGCCGCGAGTTCGAGGTAGAATACTATCGCAGGCGTGTTGAATGGCTTTTGTGACATCATCTACAAGGGTGTCAAGATCTTGTGTGTTAAATTCGTTGATACGTTCGATGGAAGGCAGTCTCTCGCGGATCGCATCAGTGAACCTATCAATAATTCTATCCCATGATACAGTTGTCGTGTTATATTTGTATGTAGATAGCTTTTTGGTTTTAGTGAAGCGTGTGCTAGTAAATGAGACATAAAAGGTGATGGAATTATGGTCTGAAGTAGGAATTAAGTTGAGGTCAACCATCCAATTGGTGATGCTGATGGATGAGCGGTTGCTTGCTAGTGTGAGATCAATAATTGATTCACGTGGTTGATTGTGGGTTACGGTCTGAAATGTGGGTGTGTTTCCTTCGTTATTGATAATTAAATTGTTGTTGGTGACAAAATCTGCGATTAAGTCTCCTCTGTCGTTGCATCTGTTTGAGCCCCACCAGTGGTGCCATCCATTAAAATCACCGCATATAAGGAAAGTGGAGTTGCGATTGTGGTTTATGAAGTCCTCAAGGGTATTGAGGGTGTTGTAGGGATCAATGCGGGGTTCGATATATACGGAAACAAGATGAATTTGGTGATTTGTAAGACTATCTTTACACTGTACAATACATATATTCGAGTTGGAGTGACTGGTGATGCCTAGTGCGGAGGAAATGTTTTTGCGGATGGCTATGGATGCACGGGTGGGACGAGCGGTGGGAAATTGATAGAGCGTATACATCTGGTTATCGAGTTTCATTCGCTCGTTTGTTCCTGTGTAGGGTTCCGTAATGAAAGCAAAGTCAGGTTTGTTATTGTCAAGGTAGACGCAAAGTTCATGTAAAGCATTTCTGCTTTTGCCAAGGTTAATTTGAATGGCGTTGGGTTTTATGACTGATGGTGAGTTAAACAGGGTGTTGGGTGTATTATTGAGTATACTACTATTATGGTCCATAATCGGTCCTGGAACGAGTGCGTGCAGCCATAAAGATTTTCCTTGGACAGGTATTTGAAGTTGCGCTATGGTCTAATTTATCATTACCCTTGTTGCCTTTTTCTTGATGAACTTTGCAGTTGAAACATGTGGATTTTGTTGAGTCGTTCTTGTTTGGGCAGTCCTTGTACTCGTGACCAGAGTCAGAGCAATGGGAGCAGTTAATTTCCTCAGAAGTGCAGTGGTTACGAGTGTGTCCGAATTTCAGGCATTTAAAGCATTGTAAAAGAGGAGTGAACTCTTCTACATGAACTCGTTGGTGGTCCACATTGAGTTTCTGTAGGTTAACGATGGTGCGCCATAGTGGCGGAGATACCATGAAGACGGCGTTGTAGAGGGACCTATTTCTGTTTCCTCGTTTAAATTTAAGGGTGATTTCATCGGAATTAAAATTGTTTTGGTTTGTGATTGTTTCTGTTAATAGTTCTAATGGGATGGAGTTGGAGATGCCTTTAACTATTATCATGGGTTTTAATTTTTTGCCAGCTTCGGCCTGAAGGTTAGTGGTTTTGTTGATTTTAGTGAGAGCAAGGTCCCTTTGCTCGGTAGTGTCGAATTCAACGCGAATCTTATTGTTGCTGACATTGGTAGTCCTAGAGGGCGCAAAGTTAGTGTCCTTGAAGGTAACACGCTGCCGGAAGTGTTGTAGAGTTTCAGTAGAACTTTGCACGTTGCTGGTGGAGGAGACGATTAGGGAGGGTTTGGTGGTGGGAATTTTGGGGGTTTTAGGGCGCGCGGGGAAGGTGAGGACCGACGAGTAGAGGGGTTGGGTGGGGTTAACTGCATTATTCGGTGTTTGTCTCATTTGTTTCACCGTGCTGCAGACATCCCTAAGTTGTTCTTTGACTGGTATAAGTTCAGTGACCAGATGATTTTTTATAACGGAAGTGATGGTGGAGATGAGATTGTTACTCAAGCCCTCACAAGATTCATCGTTTGGAATGGAGGTAGGTGTAGGAGTTGGGTTAACTGGAGAGGCCATAAGGTGTGACTTCTGTAGGTCACTAATGGTGTCAAAGATTTGAAGGATCGCCGCCCTGTCCTCCTTCTTCAGGCTTTTGCCTCTGGTGAGTAAATTGCGTGCGGTTTTAATATTTTGAGTCAGCTTATTGTGAAATTCAGCAGTAGGTGAGTCGGTAAAAGATGACAGCGACGGAGATTGAGAGAAAATAGGAGGAGGTGAACGCGGTCTTGAAAGGGTAGGGACAGATGTATTGAGTTCATCACAGTCTGAGGATAAGGGAATGAGCGGCTGAGAAAGTAGAAGCGGAGGGGCAACGGGTTGAGAAAGTATGGGGCAAGTGAGGAATGAAGGTTGAGTGCTAGTTTCACAGCTCTCATCGTCTGACAGTGCTAATCTTGCCACTGTAAAGGTACTGTCTAGATTAGTTTTTTCCGGCGGTACTGCTGGTGGCCGAGCCTTCCTCATAGGTTGGGGGCTCTTAAAAAGCGCCATAGTGGTTTAACAACAATAGGAAATTGAAATGAGAAAACTGATAGTAAAATGAACTTCGAAATAAGTAAAGGAATATGTATATATGTAGTCAAAACAAGGAGATTAAAAGTTAAAGAATTTAGAAAAATAAAGTTAACCAAATAAAAATTTTAGTCTGTCTTTTGGTTTATTTTACCTACGGCGACCTTCCGAGGTTAGGTTAGGTTAGGTTAGGTTAGGTTAGGTTAGGTTAGGTTAGGTTAGGTTAGGTTTTTTTTTTTTTTTTTTTTTTTGATGAGTCAATTGGGTTTTAGTTTCAGGAGTGGCGCTTCTGGTATACGCCTTCTCCTGGAACCGTTTGCAAGTTGATTGTTTAGTTAGTGAAGTGTTTAGATGTTATGTGCCGTTAGAGTGTTTTAGTTGATTTACGATAAAGGTGATGTGGTGGAGGAGTGAGTTAAGTGTATCTGGGGCAGTTGTAAATAAGGTGGTTGAGGGTTTGCGAGATTATGTTGGTGGGAAGTTCGTGGGGTCATGATGAGTAGGAAGGAGTTGCTTGGTTAGGTTAAAGGTTTGCGAGATTGTGTTGGTGCAAGGACAGAGGTCGTTGTTTAGGTTTAGTTGATTAGGTTAGGTTAGTTGGGACATCCGCTTTTGTGTGTGGAAAAGTTACACGGGGTCAGTACTTTCCACACACTCCCTTAGTCGCCTCGTACGACATCCACGGGAGGATATGGGTTGGGGCTATTCTATTCTGCCGGCCACCACACGGCGGAGTTAGGTTAGGTTAGGTTAGGTTTTTTTTTTTTTTTTTTAATGAGTCAATTGGGTTTTAGTTTCAGGAGTGGCGCTTATGGTATACGCCTTCTCCTGGAACCGTTTGCAAGTTGATTGTTTAGTTAGTGAAGTGTTTAGATGTTATGTGCCGTTAGAGTGTTTTAGTTGATTTACGATAAAGGTGATGTGGTGGAGGAGTGAGTTAAGTGTATCTGGGGCAATTGTAAATAAGGTGGTTGAGGGTTTGCGAGATTATGTTGGTGGGAAGTTCGTGGGGTCATGATGAGTAGGAAGGAGTTGCTTGGTTAGGTTAAAGGTTTGCGAGATTGTGTTGGTGCAAGGACAGAGGTCGTTGTTTAGGATTAGTTGATTAGGTTAGGTTAGGTGGGACATCCGCTTTTGTGTGTGGAAAAGTTACAGGGGGTCAGTACTTTCCACACACTCCCTTAGTCGCCTCGTACGACATCCACGGGAGGATATGGGTTGGGGCTATTCTATTCTGCCGGCCACCACACGGCGGAAGGTTAGGTTAGGTTAGGTTAGGTTAGGTTTTTTTTTTTTTTTTTTTTTTTTTTTTTTTTTTTTTTTTTTTGTTGAGTCAATTGGTTTTTAGTTCAGGAGTGGCGCTTATGGAGTACGCCCTCTCCTGGAACCGTTTGCAAGTTGATTGTTTAAATGTTATGTGCCGTTAAAGTGTTTTAGTTGATTTACGATATAGGTGATGTGGTGGAGGAATGAGTTACGTGTTTCGGTGTTGTTTGTTAATTTAATTAGGAGAAGGGGGTCTTGAGGATCGATATTGTTGTTTTGGCAGATATGTGTAAATGTTAGTCGTGAAAGTGCGAATCTGGGGCAGTGATAAATAAGGTGTTGGAAGGTCTGCGAGATTGTGTTGGTGCAAGGACAGAGGTCGTTATCAGTGATGTGAAATCGGAAGAGGTATGATTTGTGGAAGGCATGGTTGGTGAGGAATTGGGTTATTGGAAAGGTGAGTTTGACTTTGGAGAGGAAGTTCGTGAGGTCATGATAGGTAGGAAGGAGTTGCTTGGTGTGGATTGACCCGGCGGAATTTTCGTAGAGTTGTTGTGAGGAGGTGAGAAGGTTTGTTTTGTGTATGTGTTTTATGTATGAAAGAGGTGTGTGAGAGTGGTCTGGTTGTTTGTGCAGGAAAGCCGCAGCTTTAGCCGCCGTGTCAGCTGCCTCGTTGCCAGGGATTCCGGCATGGGCTTTTACCCAGGCGAATTGTATTTGGATGTTTTGGGTTTTGGCAAAGTGCAATTGGCGGAATATGTTGACTGCGAATGTGTTATGGCTGTAGGGATTGGAAAGTTCGAGGAGAGCAGATTTGGAGTCGGAGAAGATGTAGTAGGAGTATGATTTAATTTTGTTGCTGATTATAAATTGACAGACTTTTTCAATGGCAAGCATTTCTGCTTGGAAAACGGAGCAGGAGGGGTGTAACTTGAATTTTTTAACTGTAGGAGAGGTGGAATGCGGACTGAAGGCGACGAAGGCTGCTCCTACGACATCGTCATGCCGACTACCGTCGGTAAAGATATTACAGTAGTTATCGGTTTGGAGGTCTATGTATTCCTCTGTAGTGAATATTTCCAGGAAGGTTATGGGTTCCCGGAGGGAGGGGTGAAGAAGAGAGGATGGGAGAGAGGGTTTTTCAACGGGGATGTCAAGAGGAAGGAATGATGAGGCGCCACGGAGTTTAGAAGTTTCAATGTCCGAGATGCTTTTAATTTTTTCTGGTAGAGGGTTAATTGTGCAAGTGTTATTGATGTTATTGTGCTGTTGGTTCGGAAGCCGTGAATTATCTTTATGGCAAATAACCTTTGGAAAGAGAGTAGTTGTTTGACTACAACTTTGTATTCCAGGGCACTGGACCAGACTGATGAAGCGTAAGATATGATGGGGGTGATGACTTGGTCGTAAATTATTCGGATATTATCGGAGTGGATGCCCCAAGTGGGTCTAGTGTAAATAAGGAGCTTGTAGAATATTTGTTTGGCTTTTTCAATTATGTGGTTAGCGTGTTTTATGAATTTTAATTTGTCGTCTATTATGACTCCTAAGTATTTGAGTTCTTTTGTAAATTTTAGCTTTGTGTTGTTCATATGTATGTTTAATTTAGTAGATTTATTGGTGAAGCCTATGATGGTCGTTTTCTCTGGGCCGAAGTGAAGTTTGACATTTTTCCCCCATTCATTAATATGGTGCAGTGCCAGATTAGTTGTATTTTCTAAAGTGGTGAGATCGGTCGAATGTGTTGTCAGAAGGACATCGTCAGCAAATGCTTGTATATGACAGTTATCTGGAAGTGGGAGGTCGAGGAGCTCATCCATGATAAGGTTCCACATAGTGGGACCACAGACGGAGCCCTGGATGCAGCCGCGAGTCATGTTTTTGGTGGTTTCGATGTCAGAGAAGGTAAGTCCCACTGTTCTATTAGTTATGTAGCTAATCAGAATGTTATATAAGTTGCTGGGGCAATTGTAATGACGCAGTCTAATAAATATAGCAGGCCACCAAGCATTATCAAAGGCTGCCTTTATGTCCAGTGATATAGTAATTACGTGTTCACCGTGTGATTTATATGATTTAATGGCATGGACAGCGTTTGAAATGGCCTGGGAGGTGGAGAATTGCTGTTTAAATCCAAATTGTTTATTATTATTGAGGTTGTTGATGTTAAGGTGATAAGTGAGGCGATCGATTATTAGCCTTTCTAGCAGTTTGCCAAAAACATTAATGGGGCCAATGGGACGGAATGAGGATAAGTTAGTATAATTAGGTTTGTTAGGTTTCGGAATGATTTTAACGACAGCATGCTTCCATGGCAAGGGGAAGTAGGTTAGTTCAAGGCATCTATTGTATATTTTAGTTAGATAATCGGGAAATTGATTGGCGAACTGTAGGCAAATATCTGCGGTTAAGTGGTCAACGCCAGGTGCCTTTTTGTGGCTCATATGATTTAGGCCATTCAGAATTTCGGTTGTGGTAAATGGAGGTTCAGATGGAGTGAGAAGAGGTTGGTTCATTGAGGATAAAGTCGATGGTGTCATCAGGGAAGAAGTTATCCATTAGGGCATTAGCAGTTTCCAAGGCGTCGGTGGAATAGGTGCCGTCGTTAAGAAGAAGGGTGGATGGTGGTTGTGTTAGTGGTTTTGTTTTAATGATTCGGTTGGTGACTGACCAGACGTTTTCTTTTACTTGTTGGTTGCAAAATTCCTTGAAATGTTGGGTGGATGTGGCGCAGAAGGCTTCGGAGTAAGCTTTTCTAGCAATTTGTCTCTCAGCAATAACCTCGTTGAGAGGGAGACCGCGTCGTTTGTATCGGGAGAGTGGTTAGGTTAGGTTAGGTTAGGTTAGGTTAGGTTGGGGTGCGGTCGGATAACCTCCACGTTGGCTTAGCCCTGCTTCTTGTCCTTTGTACTTGGGTGGGGGGAACGGAAGCCGGGACGCTGGTGCACCCTGGACAATGGTTATTGGTGTCCTCCTCGGAGGATTCTGGTAGCCATTGACTAAGTCCGACAAGCCCTTCTCAGGGCTAGCTGACCCCATGAGGGGGGTCGTGGTATGGCGGGCCTGCAAGGCCCGCGGCGTCGTTTTTGTTTTTCTTCTTCTTTGCTCTTCTTTTCTCCTTGTTTAGTCTTTCCTCTTTCGTTTCTTGTCTTCTTTTTTCCTCTTCTGTCGCAGCAATGGCGCGTGGCTCGTCAGCTCCTTAGGGAGCTATGGTGGGGTCGTTTTTGGCCTCACCTGATGCAAGAGGACCCCATGAGGTTGTCGGGGTGTATCGGCCTGCAAGGCCCATGGGGACGGACGTGACCGAAAGGTCGCGTCGGGGAGGCCTGACCAGCCTCTCGTGGCCGGCCACCTTGCGTCGTGCAACGATCCCTGTCTCACGGTCTACAGGGTACGTGCGGCGCAACGTGGCCGAAGGCGGCTTGCCTTAATTGGCTGGCCTGAGGGTGATACCCGATACAAAAATCCGTGAAGGAAAACACGCTAAAACCCTGCGGATACTTGGCGACCTCCGCATGTAATAGCCCGCTCCCCGGAATGAGCGTCACCCGGGGAGTGCTTATAGTTCGTCTCATTCTCGTGGGATTTATTATGGATATTGAACTTAAAAAACAAAATAAAGATGAAGTCGGTAGTAGGGAGGATAGGCCCGGTACTCCAGTTCCTGGTCTGAAAGAGTTGAGGGGGGTGGTGTCGGTCACGTCTTCTAGCTCAGAGACGGAGACGGAGGTGACCGCGGCTGCAAAGTCGCGAGGGGCGGTCACGAAAAAAGTTGCTCGAGGGAAGAGCCGTGCCGTCGGGCATTCGTCTGGACTGGATAAGGCGAAGGCGGCCCTAGCGGCTAAAGGGGAGGAGGACCGTCTGCGTCTCCAATTTAGGCTCCGCAGTGGGAAAGAGAAGCCCACCGTGGAGGCTGCAGCTGCGGAGGGCAATGTATCGGAGGAGGTGGAATCCCCCCAGAACCTGGGCAGCCTGGGCATGCAGGAGATGCGGGCTCAAATAGGAGGGCATCACTCGGCGGTCGTAGAGCTCGTGGGTAAGACCTCGTCGATGAAGGGTGGATTCGCCAGCAAAATTAAAAAGCACCTGGGGGAGGTGTACAACATTGTGGAGGAAATGGCGGAAAGGACGATCACGGAGGAGACGCGCATCCTCCGTGCGAATAACAGCCGCCTTCAGAGGGACGTTCTAAACCTCAGGGCCGAGCTGCAAAGCTACAAGCGGGAGTACGAGGCAATGAGGGCCTCCGCACCCGCTGCTGCTGCTGCTGCCCCTGCCGCTACTACTGCAGCCACGGCCTTGGGTGTCGTTACTGGAACGCCTGTTCTCGAAGGGGATGTGCTGGAGGCGCTCTTGGCTGCGCTTATCCCCCCGATTGGTCGAATGCTCGATGGGAAACTCGCGGGCATAGTGGCGCGCCTGCCGCCCATTGAGGCGGTCCACACAGCGACTGCGCCGCCTGCGGCGGATGGGAGGGTTACCCAACCTCTACCTGTGGCACCTGCGGCACCGACGTCGAGACCCAGGAAGAAGACTCGGATCAAGGCTGCGGCGAAACCGGCATCTCAGCCAGGGCCCTTGACGACTGAGACCGCCACACATGTCGCTGCCGCCGTCACCTCTGCTTCTGAGTGGGTCGAGGTAGTGAAGAGAGGGAAGCCTAAGGCTTCGAACGGAGGTCCGGTCCAACCAGTACGCAAACCGGCGGCCACCAAAAAGGACGTGAAGTTGACGGTGCCCTCATCTGCAGCGGTCGTGCTGACACTAGCTCCGGGGACTGGCCTCAGTTACGCCGAGGTAATGGCCAGGGCCGAAGAAAAGATAGACTTGGGGGCGCTCGATATCAGCGGGCTTAAGAGCCGGAAGACAGCGACCGGGGCACGCATGTGGGAGGTTTCGGGCTCCCAGAATGTGGAGAAGGCAGACCGCTTTGCGGCAAAGCTGCGAGAGGTATTGGCGGACACGGTCGAGGTCAAGGTGGACCGCCCCACTAAGTCTACCGATATCCGCATTGTGGGATTGGGTGACGCGGTCACTGCGGCTAAACTGGCTGAGGCGGTGGCTAGAGCGGGTGCTTGTGCCGTGGAGGCGGTTAAAGTATGCGGCGAGATCCGCTCCAACTTCAGAGGAGAGGGAACAGCTCTGGTGTCTTGCCCAATCACCGCAGCGAAAAGGATTCATGAGGCGGGACACTTGCAGGTGGGATGGGACACAGCTAGGGTGTTCCTTCTGGAGATGCGCCCTATGCGGTGCTACAGGTGCATGGGGACGGGGCACACACGCCAGATGTGCCCGTCGACGGCAGACCGGAGTGACCTGTGTTACCGGTGTGGCAAGACCGGACACAGGTTGGACAGTTGTCAGGCGGATCCACACTGCGTTGTGTGCTCAGCGGCGGGAATTGAAGCGAGCCACATCATGGGGAGACGCAACTGCAAACCCCCTGCCGCTCGTGGGAGTTCGGCCCCAGCACCCAGGGCCATCAACACGAGGAGACGCCAATCGGCACTTGTTGGGAGGGCTGAGATGTCTGAGTAATGTCCAGCGGGCATCTCAGCGTACTACAAGGGAATGCTAATCACTGCGTCGGGGCCCAGGACCTTTTCCTACAGTCCATGGCCGAGGGGGGAATTGACGTGGCAGTTTTGGCGGAGCCATACTTTCTGCCCAGTCAACCGCACTGGCTGTCGGACAGGAGCGGCCTTGTGGCGATCGTCTCCAGGGTGGGGGCGGGGATTCCCTTCTCCCTCATCGAGAGAGGTGAAGGTTACGTCGTCGCTCTATGGGGCGAGTGCGCGCTCGTGGGCGCATACTTCTCCCCTAACACGACCTTAGCGGCCTTTGAGCTATTTCTCGACAGAATCGGGGCTGCGATAGGGCGGCAGGCGCCGCGGGATGTGCTAGTGCTCGGGGACTTCAATGCCAAATCCATGGCATGGGGGAACCCGAGCACTGACGCGAAAGGGGCGGAGATGGAGGCCCTTGCGCTTGTGTCTGGGCTGACCCTTCTTAACAGAGGGTCTGTCCACACCTGCGTGCGACAGCACGGTGGGTCCGTGGTCGACCTTTCGTTCGCCACGCCCTCGCTCGCAAATAGGGTTCTGAACTGGCGGGTTGTGGAGGGGTTGGAGACTCTATCGGATCACAGATACATTCGATTCGAGATCTCCACCCCGGGCAGATGGAATGTCAGTCCGGCGTCGACTAGAGGTGCGCGCAATCGGTTCCCCCGTTGGGCACTGTCCAGGTTCGACGCGGAGCTGGCTAAAGAGGCGGCAATCACACAACGTTGGTGCTTCCCCTCCCAGCACTCAGGGGTGGATGACCTGGCTGAACAGCTGAAACACGCACTTACGGCAGTGTGCGATGCTTCCATGCCAAGGGTCAGCGGCCGCCCCCCCCGGGGCAGGAGGGAAGTCTATTGGTGGACACAGGAGATCGCCGACCTTCGTGCAGCCTGTTCCGCGGCGCGGAGGGCCTACACACGTAGTCGACGACGTCGGGACCATAATGAAGATAGGGATCGCCAGCTGTACGCAGTATATCGCGAGGCCAAGAAAGCCCTGCAGCTGGCCATTAGCCGGTCCAAAGAGAAGGCCAGGGAAGAGATGCTTCAGGGACTGGATCGAGATCCGTGGGGGCGCCCGTTTCGATGGGCACGCAACAAAATGCGCGCTCAGACCGCCCCGACAACGGAGTCGCTCGAGCCCCAGTTCCTGGAACAGGTCGTGCAGGAGCTATTCCCAGGAGCGCGGGAGGGTTTCAGACCCCCGCCAATGGTGCCGCCAGACTCGTCATGGGAGATTACGGAAGAACCTCCTCCTGTCACGGACGTTGAATTAAGTGAGGCGGTGTGTTATCTCCGCACTAAGAAGAAGGCACCGGGTCCAGACGGGGTCCCCGGCAAGGTGCTATTTGTAGCGCTGGAACACCTGGGGGGACAGCTTCGGCAGCTGCTTGACTTGTGCATCAGGACTGGGCGGTTCCCGAAGCCGTGGAGGGTTGGCCGACTATGCCTGCTCCCGAAGAAGGGTCGACCGCCTGACTCTCCTTCAGCGTACAGGCCGATAGTTCTGCTGGACGAGGTGGGGAAATTGCTGGAGAAGATCCTTGCGGCCCGCCTCGCAAAGCACTTGGAGGACACAGGTCCCAATCTGTCACCGGCCCAGTTCGGGTTCAGGCCGGGGAAGTCCACTATTGACGCCTTGATGACCTTGAAGAGGCTAGCGGTGGAGGCAGTGGATAGCGGAGAGAGGGTCCTGGCGGTATCGCTGGACATTAGGAATGCCTTCAACAGCATACCCCACCCTACCATCCTCGAGGCCCTCCACTTTCACGGAGTGCCTCCGTATATGGGGAAACTGTTGGAGGCATACCTGACAGAGCGGGAGATCGCTGCGGTAGGTCGAGAGGGTCGTCTCATCGTCCATCGGGCGGAGTCCGGTGTTCCACAGGGATCGGTATTGGGGCCGATACTGTGGAACATCGCATATAACTGGGTGTTGCGCGGGGATCTCCTCCCCGGAATGGAGGTCATTTGTTATGCGGATGACACCCTCATCACGGCCCGGGGAGGAAGTTTCGAGGAAGTGGCAAGGTTGGCGTCGGTGGGTGTCGAATTGGTAGTCGGCCGTATACAGCTGCTGGGTCTCCGGGTGGCGCTGGAGAAGACCGAGGCACTGTTGTTCCATGGGCCGCGAAAGGGGCCCCCACCTGGCGCCCATATTCTGGTGGGGCAGGAGGTAGTGCGTGTCGGGGCCAGTATGAAGTACCTGGGCCTCATTCTGGACGGGCGCTGGAAGTTCGGCCCCCATTTCGAGGATTTGGGGCCGAGACTCGTCAGTGCAGCAGCGGCTCTTGGCCAGCTCCTCCCCAATACGGGCGGGCCTAACGCGAGGTGTCGGAGGTTATACTCAGGAATCGTCAGGAGCATGGCACTGTACGGTGCCCCTGTCTGGGCGGACGCTCTCGACCGCCACAACAAGGCCCTCCTACGGAGACCACAGAGGGTCATTGCCCTAAGAGCAGTGCGGGGATACCGTACGGTGTCGTGGGCTGCTGCGACCGTCCTCGCTGCGGATCCACCCTGGGAGCTGGAAGCCGAGGTGCTCGCCACTGTTTACAACTTCATCAGTGAAAGGAGGGCCACAGGCGAGCCCCCTGCACAGAGAGAGGTCCGCCTTGCCCGTAGGGTCGCGAAGAGCGTGCTGGTGGAAAGATGGTCCGAGAGTCTGGAAGACGCGCGTGCCGGGTCATGGACGTTGGACGCGGTGCGCCCCGTCCTGAAGTGGTGGTTGTGCCGTAGGAGGAGGCCACTCACCTTCCGCCTGGTGCAGGTATTGACTGCGCATGGTTGTTTCAACGCATACCTGCACCGGATCGGGAGAGAAGAATCCTCGGCCTGCAACCAGTGCGGGGCGCCCGAGGATACCGCGCGCCACACGTTGGAGGAATGTGCAGCATGGGGAAGGCAGCGTCACGACCTGGCGGCGCACTTTGATGAAGGTCTGTCTCTGCGGAGCATGCTTAGCGAGATGCTCCGTCGAGAGGCAGCGTGGAAGGCGATGACCACTTTCTGCGAGAAGGTCATGCGCCTCAAGGAGGCCGAAGAGCGGGGGAGGGAGGATGCTCCCGACGCCCCCCCACTCCGTCGGAGAAGACGCGGCGTGCGCAGGAGGCGTTATGCGCACCTTATGCTGCCTGTGTGAGGTTACCACGGTGGCAGTAGGTTGGGGTAACCTGCTGCCCCACTAGTGTGGTCGGAGATGGGGTGTGAAGCCCACCCCCTCTCCCTGGGCGGGAAGACCCGACATTCCAGCTGTCGGGCCGTTGCCGAGGCGTCGTCGTCGCGTTTGCCAAAGTGGATTTATACCACAGGCGAGATCCGACGACGCCTCCCTGCAAAGGCAATGGAGGGCTTCCGGGGTGTTTTAGTGGGTATGCCCGGATTCTCCGGGAGAACCCCACACACCGGCGTCACCGAACCCCAGGTGGCGCTGATGGTTCCTCAAGGAATTCCACCCCGAAAAAAAAAAAAAAAAAAAAAAAAAGGTTAGGTTAGGTTAGGTTTTTTTTTTTTTTTTTTTTGGTGAGTCAATTGGGTTTTAGTTTCAGGAGTGGCGCTTATGGTATACGCCTTCTCCTGGAACCGTTTGCAAGTTGATTGTTTAGTTAGTGAAGTGTTTAGATGTTATGTGCCGTTAGAGTGTTTTAGTTGATTTACGATAAAGGTGATGTGGTGGAGGAGTGAGTTAAGTGTATCTGGGGCAGTTGTAAATAAGGTGGTTGAGGGTTTGCGAGATTATGTTGGTGGGAAGTTCGTGGGGTCATGATGAGTAGGAAGGAGTTGATTGGTTAGGTTAAAGGTTTGCGAGATTGTGCTGGTGCAAGGACAGAGGTCGTTGTTTAGGATTAGTTGATTAGGTTAGGTTAGGTGGGACATCCGCTTTTGTGTGTGGAAAAGTTACAGGGGGTCAGTACTTTCCACACACTCCCTTAGTCGCCTCGTACGACATCCACGGGAGGATATGGGTTGGGGCTATTCTATTCTGCCGGCCACCACACGGCGGAAAAGAGATCGCCCCCGGGTGGGCTAGGTTAGGTTAGGTTAGGTTAGGTTAGGTTAGGTTAGGTTTTTTTTTTTTTTTTTTTTTTTTTTTTTGGTGAGTCAATTGGGTTTTAGTTTCAGGAGTGGCGCTTATGGTATACGCCTTCTCCTGGAACCGTTTGCAAGTTGATTGTTTAGTTAGTGAAGTGTTTAGATGTTATGTGCCGTTAGAGTGTTTTAGTTGATTTACGATAAAGGTGATGTGGTGGAGGAGTGAGTTAAGTGTATCTGGGGCAGTTATAAATAAGGTGGTTGAGGGTTTGCGAGATTATGTTGGTGGGAAGTTCGTGGGGTCATGATGAGTAGGAAGGAGTTGCTTGGTTAGGTTAAAGGTTTGCGAGATTGTGCTGGTGCAAGGACAGAGGTCGTTGATAGGTTTAGTTGATTAGGTTGGGTTAGGTGGGACATCCGCTTTTGTGTGTGGAAAAGTTACAGGGGGTCAGTACTTTCCACACACTCCCTTAGTCGCCTCGTACGACATCCACGGGAGGATATGGGTTGGGGCTATTCTATTCTGCCGGCCACCACACGGCGGCTGTCCGAAGGTTAGGCTCCATATAGACGAACGGCATGTCTTCACAGGCGTTAAAACACATAGTCACTGATTGTGATTTTACAGTTACGAGTAGGTATAGTTCAGTCATACTAACTGCATTCAAACCGCAGGAAACTTAAAATGCAAACCTATGTAAACCAAAGTATGGTGCGCCAAATTGGTGATGTTTGTCGGCTTACGTTTACAATCCTTCTTACATATGTCTACCTATTTGGTATAGCCACGTTCCAATTTCTCCTGTATCGTGGTCTCAAGCGATACAGTATGAGTATCCACGGCCAAACCACGGCGCGGGCGTTGTATTAGTACCTAGTACCAAGAATGTATATTAAGTTAAAGTTTTGTATTAGAATGGTATTGTTTTATGTGTGAAAATTAATAAACGTTTTTATACATGCGAATAAGCAATGTCCGCGCCGCGCCCCCGTCCAACTGAAATCGGTGAAAACAAATTCGTTGATAGCAAGGCGAGCTCCATATATACACTTTGTAAGTATTATGTATTTTTAATTAAGCTGTATCTTATATTAGAATTAGGTATCTACTAATTTCTAAGACTCGTGGTCTAGTGGTAACCGATAATGTTAACACGTTGCAAAGGTTAAGCAACATTTAGTCAGGCCGGTCTTAGGATGGGTGACCATTTCTTAAGACACTGAGACCCATCCGTGCCTCGCAGAGCACCTTAAGCCGTCGGTCCCGGTTGTCATACGAACATCTATGGCAGTCGTTAGGGGTAGCTGGGACCCTAAATCAAATATGCAACCGGTCTAACTACAGAACTTTGATATCGCCCATGGGTTGTGGAAGTCAGATGGCAGTCGCTTCACGGAAAATATCGAACTTCAGCCGAATCGCAGTTAGACTGGAAAGCCGACCCCATCTGAGTTGGGAAAAGGCTCGGTGAATGATAAGTAACAGTAAATATTCTATTAATAAATTACAATCAACCAAAATAATATGACTTCATAACTGTTTAGATACAGGGAAATTACTTAATCGTGTCATCTAACGTCATAATAAAGTGTAGCAAATATCATGTGATTTCCTACTTCCTAACAATAAGCGGCATCAAAGGGCCGATCGGAAGTGGACGTCGTAACTTACTGCTGTTAGGGGCAACTTACAAACCAACAAAAATGATTTGGTGTTAGTATATTGGAACTTTATGCGATGTTGCTCACAGATTTTTGAGACTATGTAGGACCATTTGATGAATGCCTATTTTAGTTGTCATTTTAGGTAGGTACTTGTAAAAATATTGCGTTAATTTCGGGTTTTCAAAAGTATTTGTGACAATCAATTTTGAGTTTTTCATGATCCCGGAAGTTTAGTTTGAAAAAAAGTTATTTCTGGAAAATGAATGTACGGAGTACCAGAACCATTCGGCCGATTTCGTTTAAATTAAGCACTAACGTGTATTTAAATAGTGAGATAGGTGACAGGGAAGTTTATTGACATAACTTTTCCAAGGCCAGACTGAGTTTTTTTTTCCTCAAAAACGGCTTCAACAATTTTCTTTATATTTTCATCAATAAGAAGGTCATAAGGCTCCATCACTCCACTACCATCGAGCGTAACTGCCATGCTCATAAAAACTCAGTTGTGAGTTAGGATTGATTGAAAGTCTTGCATTAAATTTTCCAAGTGTACTTTCCGAGGTATTTTAGGTTTGTACACAACTGACAATACCTTCTATGTAGTCTCAAGCCTGGCAGAGCTTGTGCAAAAGCACATCTGGCAACTAATCTGGTTCAACACACTTTAAAATTTAAAGTGAGTTGACAGTGTTGCTGCTTGTCTGCTTCGGTGGCGTGGTCGGTAGTGCATCGGCTTTCGACCCCGGAGTCTCGGGTTCAATTCCCGGTCGGGACAAACTTTGTGTGAAGACAGATACGTTTGTGCCGAAGTCTGGGTGTTTCCTGTGTATAATATGCATGTATTTACAAAAAAAAAGGTATTTATGTATTTATATCAGTTTATCTAGTACTCATATCACAAGCTCTGCTTAGTTTGAGACTAGATGGCGTTGTGTGAATAGTCCTAACATAATATATATATAGTGTTGAACCAGATTAAGTATAATATATTAGGGGTAGTAAAAATGTATAAAAAAAATAACAACATTAAGTATATTAAACACAATGTGGTTTTTAATTTTTTTACACAAACAAAACAATAATTACCTCTATCCCTACTGACTTAAATTCCTTAGAGAAATTCGTTTAGAAAATCCTGTGCGTCATTGCTGACTAGGAAATTTCCCAGAACGCCGCAAGCTGCGTTGACACGTTGAATGGCGATGCTAATTCTCTGAGCCAGGCGACTTCCATTCTACAACACTAGAAGTCGTACCCTCAGTGGAAAAAAGTCATAAGTCGGAAATGTTGATTTTTCAGTACGGCCAAAAAACTGAATTTCTACATATATTGTTTTAATTTTCAATCGTAGAGAAATTTTTTTTATATCAAAATAAGAGAAAAGAAATACTAGGCTGCGTGTTGTTTTAAAAAATATATTAATGCTTCTAGTTTACTGGGAATTATCAAAATAAATTATTGTGCTATTCTTCATTATGTACCAAAATATAGGATTCTGAGTATCAAAATTTATGCCTGAATTTCCCACAAAATTTTATATACTTATTTAAAAAAAGTATGTTCAATTAAAACAATAATGAACTTCTAATAACCAACATTTTGGCTGGTATAAGTAAGTTTACTGCATTTTTTCCTTTTTTAAATTTGTTGTGTAAAGTGTATTTCCAATTCTTACCTTTTTTTTAATTAAGAAAATTACAGAGAAAACTTAAGTAAAGAATAATAAAGATCTATTCAATTTTATATTTAAGAAGTATTACATGCATATGAACTGATATTACTTATCGGTTAATAATTATGACGAAGGAAAAAAAAGCAATAAAACAATGGTAAGTAAAATGTTTTTAAGAAAAAACCTTTTAAATTTATATAATAGCATTAATTTTTCGCAGAATTAAAAGGACAACAAAACGTCGACAATTGTTTCGCCTCTAAACGAGGCATTATCAAGACTGTCTCAGAGAGAACAGCAAAATTCGTGGTTGGAACGTTTTTGCTTATAAGTAAACGCGTGCAAATTTCATTATCGCGATGTAGGATTCTTTACAATAACTAATGTGGGTAGAAACCTCAGATCATGCTAACTAAGTTCCAAAAATAGGTATTCACCAATACTTGACCTTATCTGTTTGATTTAATTACTATCTTTTGATAAGTTGCGTAGAAACCCAAATGACACACACAAACCAACAACAATTAATGTGTCCGTCTGTTCGTAAATAGATTAAGTAAGGGAGATGTGTGAAAATCTACTTGCTCGTTGAGTAAGGTGTCCGCATCTCTTCTAATTATTTCTAGCCTTTCCCAAACACTTAACTTGAACCCTTTCTCACATAAACGTAAAACTTTAAAAGTGTTACTATTGTTCAAGGAATGACCAGTGTCAAGAAGATGCTTCGCGAAGAGAGACTTATCAGGACAAGCATTGCGGGACGCCGCTCTATGTTCCTTATATCTAATATCGAAGGACCTGCCAGTCTGTCCCACATACTTCAAACCACATTCATCACAACTCAACAAATAAACACCTGATCTGCGTGAGACCGACACCGAATCCTTGCCATTACATAGCTCCCTCAAGGTGTTCTGCGTTCTAAAAGCAACAAATATACTACTTTCCCTCATGATCTTAGCTATACTCAACGAGACGGGGCCCACGAACGGCAAACAGGCCGTATACTTCCTAGGTGGATCTTGAATCGGATATAATAAATGAAAACTAGCCTTTCTGCGTTTTTTATTTAATAATGAGTGGACCATTCCTACGTCATAGCCATTACTTTGTGCTATGTAGCAAATGATGGACAATTCCTCACCAAATGCCTGTGGGCTCAACGGTACCGCCAGTAACCTGCTCAGTAAGCTGTGGAAAGCTGCCATTTTATGTTGCCATGGGTGATTGGATGAGTAAGGAATAACTGTGTCTGTAACTGTTGGTTTCCTATAGATACGGAACTCATGAACACCGTTCCTTCTAGTAATTGAAAGGTCCAAGAAATTGAGAGTGGAATCTGTCTCCAACTCTAGTGAAAAATCAATTCTAGGGTGTACCGAGTTCAACTTGGAGACAAGGACGCCGAGCTGACGTTTTGTTCCTGTCCAACATATAATAACATCATCCACATATCTAAATTAGTACAAGACATGAACGTTCCCAACTATGTGGTTAGTCTCGAATGCATCCATAAATATTTCAGCTATTAAAGGACTGAGTGACGATCCCATAGCCAAACCATTCCTCTGTAGAAAAAAACTGTTGTTGAACTGAAAGTAATTCTGAGTCATACACAATCTTGTTAGGTTATAAATTTCTTCTATTTTATTGAAATTGATCCTTTTTATTGTTAATTTGTATTTTAAAATATCAAATACTTCATTATACGGTACGTTAGTGAACAAACTTTTCACGTCCAAAGACACAAGTTGAGCATTGGACGGTAACTTAATATTTTTAATCTTGTTTATGAGGTCAGTACTATTTTTTATAGAAAATTTTGGGTTAAAATCTATTGCTTCTTTAATGATTGTGTTCAAAAACCTTGACAAATTGTATGCTGGGGCGCCCCTGTATGCGACAACAGGTCTAATTGGGCACCCTTCCTTGTGTATTTTAGGAAGGCCATAAAACAACGGACAACTGGGATTCATGTTTATCAAAGTTTTATGCAACGAAGAGTTCTCAGGGAATAAATAAGTCGTGGATTTCAAAGCAAGCTTTAGTTCTGCCTGGAACTTAGCTGTAGGATTGAAGGTTAAGCGTTGAAAATCATCAGATGAAATGATGTCATTGACTCTTGCTATGTAATCCTCCCTCGGGATCAAAACCACGGTGTTACCCTTATCAGCCTTACTCAGAACCACATCCCCGTCCCTAAGTTTGTTGCGAATCGACCTTTGTACAGTCAATTCGGAGTTAAAAGTACCAGACAAACAAACAGAATCGATTTTTTGTGCAACCAGTGCCTTCAACATTATGTCACCCTTATTTCTAATGATTGCCACCTCCGCATCTACTGCCAAAGGTTCTAAAGATTTTTTATTGTTAAATGATTTAGGTATGGAATATTTTAAGCCCTTATTTAAAAGGGACACCTCACTGTTGCTGAGATGTATATCAGAAAGGTTCTTGATTCTGGGGTAAAATGTATGATTAGAAAACACCTGCTCATCAACTAAATTGTAAATAACTTTGAGTAACTGAATTTATATAATTATACTAGTAAGCATTAATTAGGTTAACATTTATTAAAATAACTAATAAGCCATTTTTTTCGGGTGCAAAGGGGCCCTTCTTACACCTATCGGGCCCCAGCGACCTCACCTGCTAGTGGCGCACCTGCTGATTAACGGACGAGGTTCGTATATTACGGTACCCATGTGGTGGCTTCGGCCCCTACGTGGATACCAGGTGGTACAACAGTGTTGGTCCGGGGGGGTACCACCGTGCAGCTGTGCTAAAGCCCCCCAAGTAACCCAGCCCAGGCTGGGTTGCGTTAGGGGTTCAGCAGATGCACTGCCGCGCCCGGGGCGGTGTATGGTGCGGCAGGCAGGGGTCCAGTGGGGGCGAAGCGGAGTCTAGTGTGGGTGGTGTGGGTCGATTCGCCGGCCAGGGAGACCCTTAGCAACGGCCTTGCCGCGGCCACCCGCAACATAGTCATGGGGCCCGCCTGGGACCAACCACCCCAGTAGGCTGCCCCACACGTTACGCATAATCCTGTTGTGGGGTCGCCGCTCCGGGTGGTTACCGGTGTGGGGTAGCGGCGGCCTTGCATCAGGGGGGTTTGGGAGCCCTTCCGTCCGGCGGGTCGGCTCCGACCTAACCACACGGTTCTAGACAAAGCTAGCCTCTGCACTTTGTCACTTACTGCCGCACCAAATATCGCCCTGTCTTCACGCTTCCCCATATTTCACAATGGCAGTGCAACAAGATAATAGACGGTACACAGCGGCCCCTAGAAACCCCACAAAGTTGACTTCGTTTGAGGTGGAGTTCGCGAATATCCACGGACTCCATGCAAACCTCGATACCGTCCTCCATCACCTGAAGACGGCACGGCCTTCTGTGATGTTCCTAACGGAGACACAGATACGCCGCCCTGACGACACGTCGTACCTCTGTTACCCGGGCTATATCATAGAGGAACAATTCCGCGATAAAGCCGGGGTGTGCGTGTTCATTAGGGCGGATGTTTGCTGCCGCCGGTTGCGCTGTCTGGAGAACCCCTCCTACTCCGTCCTTTGGCTGCACGTGGATCATGGCTCCATGAGCCAGATCTATGTGTGCATCTACCGCTCCCACACAGGGGACACTGGGACAACAAGGCTTTTCGAATACCTCAGCGCTGACCTGGTTTTCCTGGGGGACTTTAACGGTCATCACGTTGAGTGGCTGGGGTCCCTTAGGACCGATCATGTGGGACGAACCACCCATGCATTCGCTCTCTCCCACGGGCTGACCTAGATGGTGCGGGGGATCACCCAGATACCTGACAGGTCAGACCACACGCCCGCCTTGCTGGATCTACTGCTGACGAGTCGCCCAGCCGAGTACAGTGTGGCGGTACGCGCCCCACTGGGCACTTCCGACCACTGTGTGGTGCACACCAGCTTCCAAGTGCCACCGCCAGCTCGTGCTGAACAAATGACTCGACGACTATGGCACTACTCGTCGGCAGACTGGGACGGTCTCCGCGATTACTTTGCGTCCGTCCCGTGGAGCCAGCGCTGCTTTGTAGGGAAGGCGCCTTCGGATAGCGCTGCTGCCGTTGCTGGCGAGATCAGTCTAGGGATAGAATATTATATCCCTTTCACTGATGTCACCAGCATCCGCAAAGCTCGCCCCTGGTTCGGGCGTGAATGTGCCGAGGCTGTCCAGAAAAAAAACAGTCGGCATATCGCGCCTGGGTCAGGGCTCGGGCGGCACGTGACCTGAACGTGAACCGCCTCAAAGCAGCGTACAATAAGGCCACTAGGTTCAGCAAGAGGGCCTTCAAGAGAGCGGATGCCCAGCGCGTCGCGCGGCTTGGTCAGGAGCTCACATCCCATCCCACGGGCAGCCGTGGATACTGGCAACTGGCCAAAGCCGTACAGTCAAATTTTTGCCAACCCTCGCTGCCACCACTGCGTTTTCCTGATGGATCACTGGCTCACAAAGCCCAAGAGAAGGTGGACATGCTCGCAGACCTCTTTGCGGCTAATTCCCGGGTCGATGACCGTGGCCTGCAGCCCCCCGCCATCGCCAACTGTGGCCACATATGCCTGATATTGTTATCAGGCAATGTGATGTACGGGCAGTGCTGCGGTCACTCGACACACGGAAAGCCAGTGGCTTTGACGGCATTCCGGCGGTGGTGCTACGAAAATGTGCTGCTGAGTTGTCTCCAGTATTAACACGTCTGTACCGCCTGTCATACTCTACAGGCCTCGTGCCGGAGGTCTGGAAGGAGGTGAATATACAATCGATCCCCAAGAAAGGGGATCGATCCGATCCAGGCAACTATCGACCCATAGCTGTCACCTCAGTCATTTGCAAGGTGCTCGAGCATGCGATACCTGGAGGATCACTCGCTAATCAATGATCGGCAATATGGCTTCAGGCCAAAACGATCAACGGGTGACTTCCTGGCATTCGTCACGCATGTATGGGGTGAGGCTATGGAAAAGTTCGGCGAGTCCTTGGCTATTAGCCTGGACATCGCCAAAGCTTTCGATAGGGTCTGGCATGCTTCGCTCCTTTCCAAGCTTCCGGCATATGGTCTACCTCCTCAACTGTGCAGCTGGATTGCCAGTTTTTTGAACGAGTGCCGAGTGCGGGTCCTCTGCGATGGCCAGGCTTCTCGCTTCTTGCAAGTGAATGCCGGGGTACCGCAGGGGTCCGTACTGTCACCAACTCTCTTTCTTCTGCATATCAATGATATGCTTTCCCTCGGGAACATTCATTGCTATGCAGATGACAGTACATTGCACGAGAGTTACTCGGTTCGTCCGACGGCGGGGCGATCTGTGATAGAGGAGGAGAGACGACATCTCGTGGGTGATCTCGACCGAAACCTCGACAGTATCTCCCAATAGGGTGCCGAGAACTTGGTCGAGTACAATGCCCACAAAACGTAGGCGTGTGCATTTACAGCGAAAAAATCCCCTTTCCTTCCCCTACCCACTCTTCAGAATGCAATATTACCAATGAAGGACAATCTAGACATCCTTGGCATAGACGTTCGTCGAGAGCTCAATAACACAAAATACATTGAGAGATGTATTGGGCTAGCTTCGCGGAAACTAGAAATACTGAACAAGGTAAAGCGATTCTTTACACCGCACCAGAGGTGTCTGCTGTACAAAACGCAGATTAGACCCTGCGTTGAATACTGCTCTCACCTCTGGGACGGCGCCGTGAAGTATTTGCTGGACGCACTCGACGCTATACAGCGATGCGCTGTTAGCATTATAGACTGTCCGGAGGTAACGGGAAGCCTTGAGCCGCTAGCCCAGCGCCGAACAATTGCTTCCTTGGCCGCGTTCTACCGTATTTACCACGGTGAGTGTTCTGAAGAGCTTTTCAACCTGATCCCACCCTCTCCCTTCCGATACCGAACAACGCGTGCCGGGCAGAGATGTCACTCTCATACCGTGGAAACCGTCTTCGCGAGAACCGAGCGTTTTAAACGTTCGTTTCTCTGCCGAACGACGGTGGCTAAAAACGCCCTGCCTGCGCACGTGTTTCCTCCAACATATAACCCTGGGTTCTTTAAGCGAAGCGTGAAGAGGCACATTACTGGGTCGTCAAGTTGAGGGCCACTCTCTATAGTATTCCTGTGTACTGTGAGAGTCGCCCTCAATTGCCAGACGTCACCGCAGCTTACCATCAGGTGGTTGGCGTCAATTTGTCGACCTAAATATAAAAAAAAAAAAAATCCGTATAACAAAACATCGTGAGGTCACACCCCGGTGTTAACACTGCGAGGTTTCCGACGACGACACCGCACTCCACACGTTGGTGGAGCGCTCTGCGTGGGCGAGTCAGCGCCGGGACCTCGTAGCAGGTCTGGGGGTAGATACCCTCTCGCTGGAGACCATGCTTCAAGCCATGGTCTCCAGCGGGATTAGGTGGAACGCGGCCGTGTACTTCTGCGACCAATTCATGCTCGCGAAGGAGGCGGCCGAGAGGGAGCGTACCCTCCCCGCCGAGTTTCGTAGTCAGCGGCGAGGGCGCCGCAGACTCATCTATGCACAAGACCATTGACCTCCATGATCAGGGCCTGAGGACGGCGGGATCGCCACCCATCGTCCTTACAGAAGCAGGCTAGAAGGGTTGCGTGCTGCAGGGCCTTTGCCCCATAGCACGCAACCAGATTGACTCACTGACGCGGGATAAAACCCAACCCCAACGACGCCGGATTCTCATCCCGACCAAACCCTCGCAGAGACCACAGAGGTGGTCAAAGTCCGCCGGGCGCCACTGGAAATACCTGTTTGTAACCAGAGACGCCCGGCAACGGACGTTAGAGCGGGCGCGGCCTTGGGCCGCGGAATAAAAAAAAAAGAGGAATGTCCCTCAACGATTGCCTTCTCACTGGACCGGACTTGTTACAGTCACTTCCGGGCTGTAAAATACCCCTACTATCATTACTAAAACTATCTTACATATATAACTAAATATAACTATCTAACTAACTAATATATATATCTATAAACTAAGAGGGAAGAAAGAAAGGAAAGGACTATAAATAAATACAGAAAGAAAGAAAGACTAAGAAGAAGGAAAACCTAGAATATGGAAGGAATTATAGCTAGAATAAATTGAACATGGATTATATTTTTTTTTTTCAATTCTGGACGGAGAATCTGAAATACATGGAAAGCTGCATTATAATCGTCTAAAATGATTATACTAGTCTATCTGATAAGATGATAGTATATCAACTATATAGTTCCATTTAGAATACTTATAATGTACTTCTAATATGAACTTTTACTGAAGATTGGCCAAAGTGATCGATCGTCTAGTGATTAGTGGTAGGACTCTACGTTGTGTCATAGCAAACCGGATTCTTTTTTGTGATTATGCGCTCAGAACTATAATGTAAGACCTAAATAGTGCTTCTAATTTCAACCCTAAATAAGTGAAGTTAATATCTTATAGTGATTATAAATTATTTGTTAGACCTAACTAGTGCTTTTAATTTCCTAAACCTAGACAAGTTGTTCTAGTAACTCAGATTGTCCTATCAGTAATAGATGAAAGGTATTTTAGTGTCAATCGTGTACATAACCTAAAAGTGACATTAATATTGATAATATTATTCTGGATTACTGTAATAAATTATTAAAGTTTTAACAACAAGTGAGTACCTATTTATTTATAATAAGATATTGAATTTATTGTGGTTATTATAGAACTTAGGGATGTAACATACAGACTAGTTGCAATAATTAAATGTTTACCGAATGGTCATGATAATTAGGAGGGGTAATGGACTGTAGGTAATTAGGTATCAATGTGGGGTTGGAAATAGCCTTCGCTGCCCCAGCCACGCAGAGGCTGACTGAGAATCAATCCATACACCATATTCTCTCGTGAAGATATTTTTGGATGATGAAGCAGCTTGAACAGCTGATCACGAAGGGATTAGAACGAGTTCCAGATCCACAAAATTGATGTTAATATTATCAATAGGTAAGTATACCCAGTGATAGCCATAATAGTTCAGCTAGGAGTTATGCTTGGCAAGAACCTCCAAAGCTTATTGGTACATCTGAGATCATGTTCATACAAACAGTCTCATGAATTATAAAATGATCCGAGGATACATCTACCGTAGAAACCCTGATCCAATGATACATCAACTCTATCTCAATCTGGTCCAGTCAAGGAAATCCAGTGAGTCCGGAGCAGTGCTCAAATTCACAAGGGCTGCCCATGAAATACAATCAGCAATACACGATACAGTCTATCTCGTCTTGCCCTTAGGCCAAGAGAGTCCGGACCATCGGTAAGCCAAGTTGCAACCATGCCAGCAAAGTGGTTGAAGTTGTAATCATATGAATGTCCGTACCACAAACACTCAGATATACATCAAGATAGTTATCATTAATGTAACATAAATCCATTCTGAACTATTTTAGCAGATAGATACAAGTATTTAAGAATTAGCTTCTGGTAACCCGAGTAGGATTAATATAGGATGAAGGGATAAGTAAGTATGGGTTTTATGATTATAGTTTATACATTTGCTTGACCACAATGGGAAAAGTAGGTATAATAAAACAACCATATTTATTGTAGTGTATTTATTGAATAATTACCTATGTAGAATAGCCTTCTTGAAAATGTATTATGTAACTGTTATTTACATTCTACAGATAGATCAGAATAAGTACTATAAGGAGTGGGTAAGTTGGGTAGGAGTTCACTCAATATTCCATTGCTCCACCAAGTAATATCAAGCTAGTCTGACTTGGATATCGGAGTTCTAAACGAACCAGGCTGTTAGAACTACTTAGGTTTCTCTTATAAATTCCAATCTCCTCTGGTGAGACATAGCTCCGAGTAGACTGGAGGATACCCAGGTATGTTATAACCTTGAAAATATGCAAGCGCCAAACGCTTAGTAGACCAAGATTTAATCGATTTCTGAGATGAGCAAATACAGCTACATCTTCATGTATATCAACTGAAGCTTGTTCAGCATACCAGGAAACAATTTAACCCAAGATTAAAATGCTTCCATCTCAAACCATCCGCTATCCAAAATCTTACAAAATTGGAAATTCCTATAATAAAACACATGGGGGGTAGTATTATTCTGATACTATCATTCCATTAGCGGTTTCAATAATAAAGGTATGCGAGATGAATTCAAGAAGGAATTCCCACAGGCTTATGAACCAAGTTACCTCACCTATTACCATGATTCACCAAATATATAATTAGGTATCACACAGTAAAGGTTACTAATATAAATTAATTTAGTTTATGCCATCCTAGGCATAGCTCCGACAATGGACTGGTTTTACCAATCATTGCATGAAAGATTTGGCGAATATAGACACACTCAAGTATGCTAACATAATTTGTTTCAACCTCACCTAGGTGCTTCTGATTACGGACGAGGATTACCAATCATTACAGGAATGATATAGCGAATGAGGTACACTAAAGTGTATATGTAATTCAGATCAATCCTCCTAATGGTTTATGACTCTGTTCATACACCTCAGGTTATTCGCTGGTTAGTTCAGGGTGGTCAAGCAACGGTATGAAATATAATATGTATGTAGGTAATATACAATAAAGATATTAGAATCAGCATTGTAAATATATTCAATTTTGGACAACTTTTCGATTCACAATATTCATTAATTAGGTAGGTAGGTAGGTTGATATGTAGTAGGTAGTAAGTATGATAATATGACCATTATTTACGGGTAGTTCCTACCACGCTTCCTACTTCGGTTCAAGACGATTTCATCAAAATTATCTCGTTAAAATTGGCTAAGTAGTGATTATTTAGTCATTACTACACGCACTAACAGAACTAATTAGAATTGACACTGGAGATTCGATTATGCTGTTACAGTCATTTAACTAGAATGTACCTAGAATGTTGTACGCACTACCAGGACAATATAGAACATTTAAATAACGCTGGATGTCTATAAACTACTCTGGATTTATCGCACCTACACATCCTCAATCTGAACAAAATGGACACTTATCTTACGACAATTACACTGAATCATGAATTTATCCTTACTTTATCGTTCATGTACGCATTCCGAGCCCTTAGACAAATTTTACCATAATTTTTACCATATTCATCAGATTACACGCTAAAACTCTAGAAATCATTCGTCAGTTCGTTGTCCATACGGTGTGACCAATTTCTAAATTATCAAAAATATGTGGGTAAACTTCATGACATTGGTAAATACATGGAGGGTATTTGGATAAAATAATTCACAACGATTTTAATAGAATGAAAAGATCTGACCTCAAAATGACGTCTTCCTCGACTCCTTGTTGCTCTGCAGCTGCATCTTGAATCACTTAAATTAGTGCTAGTCTCATAGCGCGGACTAGTATGTACTGTCGTACACTTATCGCCAAGAGACCAGACTCAATCTCTTTCCCAAATGCAATAGATATAAAATATCTATTCATTTCTATCCCCAGAAGTCTTAGAAGCGATAAATGCTTGAGTAAAATGTGTGTGTATCCCTCTGAATAGAATCTGGCCAGGACTCTAAACAAAGGCGTATAATAAAATAAATACATATATATAATAAATAATTGTAGGGGTAGGTGTATTGTGCAGGTACCTAAGATACTCACATGTCGACGGTCGAAACGCGCACTAGGTGATACCGACCACTCAGAGGACAAGCAGAGTTCCGATACTATCGAATTTGCGAAAAGAAAAGAGAGCTTGTTATACCGTCGAAAATGCGAAAGGAAAAGAGCTACGTTACCGCCGAAATTCCGAACATCAAAGAGGACGAGCAGAGTTACGTTACTATTGAAAACCAGGAGATCAAAGAGCTACGTTACCGACGAAATTCCGAAAATCAAAGAGGACGAGCAGAGTTACGTTACTATTGAAAACCAGGAGATCAAAGAGCTACGTTACCGACGAAATTCCGAAAATCAAAGAGTTCCGATACTGATGATAATTCGCAGAGAAAAGAGCTTGTTATACCGTCGAAAATGCGAAAGGAAAAGAGAGCTACGTTACCGACAAAATTCCGAAAATCAAAGAGTTCCGATACTGATGATAATTCGCAGAGAAAAGAGCTACGTTACCGACGAAATTCCGAAAATCAAAGAGGACCGATACTGATGATAATTCGCAGAGAAAAGAGCTACGTTACCGACGAAATTCCGAAAATCAAAGAGTTCCGATACTGATGATAATTCGCAGAGAAAAGAGCTTGTTATACCGTCGAAAATGCGAAAGGAAAAGAGAGCTACGTTACCGACAAAATTCCGAAAATCAAAGAGTTCCGATACTGATGATAATTCGCAGAGAAAAGAGGACGAGAATCCCGCACTCTCGTTTTTATAACCTTTTCCTAAACCACCTCCCATATCCGTATCATTCGTTCTTTTCCCGTAAAACCCATTCTATAACCTAGCAACACCGATCTACACTCTTTCCCACTTCCAACAATTCCAATAACCATTAACTAACTTTAAATCTTAATTATGTAATCTAAACATACAGAACCCATTCAAATGTACCTAAATTCTAAATAAATTTAATAAATATAATAATGGTTTAGATTACCTCATTATCTTTCTCTAATAAAATTAATATTTATGAATAAGTGTTTTTGGAATATTCTAGTACGATCTCTAAAGAATTGTGAAAAGTCCAACGTTATATCAATTAATTTACTATTTATCTAAATTTAGTGCCAAGAAATTTCATTCATACATGTATATTATTTCTAGCAATAATAACTTGATATAAACCTATCTGATATGTATTTCAACCACTTCTAAGAATATAAGGCTCTATGATGTATTCTAACAATACAATATTGTAACATTTTAATCTGTATTGAAGTTATTAATTTTGGTAATCTGAATTTTCTATCTAAATTAATGTTTATCTGGCTTCTACCTATTATTCTGATATCTACATAGATTCTACTTATAAGAACTTGTCACTCTTCATCATGGGACACCTCAAATTTGAAGAAACAATTGTAATGAATTGTTAAAATTTTGGTAAATTAATCTTTATTTTCTACCACTAAACTCCTAATATTTCCTACTTCCCTGCTATATTCTAGTTTATATGTAGTCTACATTCCTCAGATATGTTAGTACTTCATAATAATTACAGGCATTAGCATAGTTTTAACAGATTGAATTTTCACTATGTTACTGGACCAATATTTTTAAGTATAATGTGAATTTATCAATTCTTAAGCAAACTCATGTTTATAACTAACAGTGATACCTCATGAACTTATAGGAGTAGAATTTATCTCATTTTCAGCATATTCTTTTGGTTAAATGTGAAATTTTAAGATATTTTTATAGCTTACTTATCCTGAATTTTGAATGTTTGGGATTCAATGTTTCTACTACATAACTTAATTGGTACTTGGCATTCTAATTGAATTTACATAATACATAGTATATATTTACTTATTTAATAGATACATACATCAATAATAACTTGTATTCAAAATTATACCTAGGGTCTAAGTTAGACTAAATTGACTGTCTTTCTATTCAATACTTTCATATTTTTGATCATAACTTTATTATTAATTGGAATTTTAATGTTATATTTTGAATGGTAGTCGTAGGTACTGGCACAATCAATATTCTAACATCAATTATTGCCAATCTATCAATAATTTGAAATCCAACATAAACCTTCATTCCCTTCCTAAGCTAATATATGCATTTCCAGATTTATGAATTCTACTTCTACATTGGCTGTAAAGTGACAACTAATGAACCAATCACCCCTAAGGTACTGTCTCTTACTTATACTTACGTTTAGTAACTAGACATGCTGAAAATAAGTAAATTATTAAAATTTAATAAATTGATTCATTTAAAATTTATAATTAGCGCCATCTAGTGATAATAGGATGAACTAAGTACTATTTGCTTAGAGAATATAGTGTATCCGACATTGATTTTTAAATGTAATTGTTAATTGCCAGCAGATGGCAGTTATAAATAATTTTTATCATATCAAAATGAGATTTATTCAATTAAGAATGATATTTTTTAAGGGGAATTAAAACAATCGAATCTTATTATTCTTTATTTTATGTTTCCAATTTGAAGGTCTTCTTCAAGAAGAATTAGCGTTGCAGACATAAATTTATCATACGGATCTACTCGTGTGAGTAGAGATCCGTTACAACCGACCCCTAAATTAGTTTGGAACTTGCCGGAAAACTAATTTACAATTTACTAATTGATAAAGGATGTCTACAATGCTTAACAATGTTGTTTATACCGAGAAGGCCGCCTCCTCCCCTCCATAGAAGTCAGTTGAATACTACGACCATTCCTTAACGAAGTGAAAATGGTAATTATATGAATCTAATTTATAATGTAGTTATAATTAAAGTAAAGTTATTATAAATAATTGAAGTAACTTAATGTACGCGGGTCATAGTATAAATGGTTTCTACGGGCCTTCCCCGACTCCATCATTTGTTCGGTTTTTTTTTTTTTTTTTTTTTTTTTTTTTTTTTTTTCAAACATTTATCTTAAATACAAGTTACAGGTATTAGTTTCTTACCTAAGTTAAGAATTATAATTAATAAGAATTAGAAGTAATACCTAACCCTAAATATAATCAATGATTTGTAATTAAGTTCTTACTAATTTTTAAAGTATTATACAAGAATAAAATAATTTAGTATTTACCTAAGTCAAGAATATATAATCAATAATTATTATTAATAATTGAAGAATTTAAATAGAGAATTATTTTACAACACATGTTTAACTTCTATCTTATCAATTTAATTATTACCTATAATACCTATTTAAATGAATAGCATTGAATTTACCTCTAATAATGTTAGTTTTAGGGTCCACCAACGTATATACATTGGTGTATGGTATAGCGGCTACTATATATGGTCCTTCATATAAGAGTTCAAATTTCTTAATTACCTTCTTTTGGGCTACAGATTTATTAGCCTTCCTAATCTTTACTAATTCTCCAATCTCAAATTTAATTAAACGGTGTGAGCGGTTATATGTTTTTTGTCGTTTCACACTGTTTTGTTTTAAGTTTTCTTTAACTTTAATCCGAACTAAGTCAGCGTCTTTTGTTCTAATTAATTCTGGTAAACAATTGTCAAATGACATACGATTAGGATTACCAAAAAGAACTTCCCTAGGTGTGAATCCTATACTCTCATGGAATGTGTTATTGTAAAGAGACACTATACGAGGTAATATTGTCGCCCATCCCTTGTGGTTCTTATGACAATATGCCCTAAACAATCTTCCTAGTTCTTTATTAACCCGTTCAGTTGTATTAGGTCTAGGATTGCGAACTGTTGTATATATTGGCTTAATAGACATATCTTTTAATGAATTTTTCCATGTATTACAACTAAACTGACTACCATTATCCGTCATAACTACTTTAGGCTTTATTATTTTAGAAAAATGTTTTAATTTAGTTACTACTGCTTGCGATGTGGCTTTAGCTAAACCATACAACTTTATGAATTTACTGAATGAATCTTGTATTACTAAAATATAAGCAACACCAAATTTTCCTTTTGGTAAGGGACCATAAAGATCCGCCATAACTATATCACCTACTTGCTCGGTTACAATTGATTGACATTCCCCTACATATTTAACATTATCGCTTTTAGATAACTGACAAATATGACATTTCTTTAAAACATCTTTAACTAGTTTTATCATACCAATCCAATAAAATCTATCTCTTAAATATGCTAAGATCTTATGTACCCCTTGATGTCCCATTTCCTCATGAATTTGCAAAATTACAGGTCCCCTTAATTCAGCAGGCAATATGTAACTACTTTATTGGTCCCTGTGGAAAAATACAACACACCTTCCTTGAAATGACAACGTTGTGCAATGTTTCTTAATCTCCTTTTAATAGTTATATCGCTTGGGTTGTTCAAAATTTTTATAATTTCTTTAATTTCACTGTCATTGGACTGGAAAGATGCTATATTTTTTAAATCACTTATCAATTTATTATTTCTAGTGGATTCCATGTAATGAATCTCGGGATAATTATCCTTATCATCTTGTACACATGTCCCACCAGGTGGAAACCTAGAAAGGACGTCTACCGCTACATTATCAGTTCCTTTAACGTGTTCAACTGTATAATTGAATTGCTCTAAATATAATATCCACCTAATTATCCGGCTATTGAATAATTTCCAAGTTCGTAGTGAAGTCAAAGCTTTATGATCTGTAATTATAATCAGCCGCGGCGCGCCTCTAACATAAGTTTCATATTTCCTTAAACAGTAAATAATAGCCCAAAACTCTTGTTCAGTTACAGTCCATCTTAGCTCGGCCCCTCTTAATGCCCTACTGCAAAACCCAATTATTCTCATTTCCCCCTGATCATCACGCTGAAATAATACTCCTGCTATACCTACTCCTGAACTATCAGTCTGTAAGTAAAATGGCCTAGACATATCCGGATGATGTAACATGATAGTTTGTAAAAACCTATCCTTTAGATCTTCGAAAGCTTGATGAGCCTCATGATCCCAAGACCATGCCTTATCCTTCCTAAGTAATCTACATAATGGTTGAATATTAGCATTATAATTCGGTATAAATCTCCTATAATAGTTACACAAGCCTAGGAATGCCCTTAAGTGTTTTATCTTTTTAGGTACGGGAAAGTTCTTAATAGATTCTATTTTTTCAGGATCCGTTCTAATTCCTTCGGTAGAGATAATATGCCCTAGCATCTTAACTTCCTTACAAATGAATTTACATTTCTCTATATTGCAAGTGAGACCGGCGGACTTTAGTTTATTCAAAATGATACTAATATGATCTAAGTGTTCTACTAAAGTTCCAGTTGTCAGAATAGCTAAATCGTCTAAATAATTGACACAGAAATCACGTACTTCCTGTCCTAGTATTAGATCTATAGCCCTACTAAAGCTTCCTACAGACGTGCGGAGGCCCTGCGGTAGACGATTATAAAAATAACTTTTACCATTAAAGGTAAACCCAGTGTATTTTCTACTGTCTTTGGATATAGGAATTTGAAAATAGGCATTATTTAGATCTATAATACTAATGAAATTTACCCCATGAAAGGAATTTAAGACATCTATTTGCATTGTTGGTGTTTCTGATTCCGGAATCATGTGTTTATTTATTTCCCTAGCGTCGAACAATACCCTTATTGAACCGTCAGGCTTAATAGTAAACGTTAGTGGACTGCTATAAGGCGTAGAGCCACGGCTTATTATGCCCATATCAACCATTTCTGTTAGTTTGTCCTCCATTTTTTGTCTATATGCGTACGGTACAGGATAAGATCGTTTAATTATTGGAGCTTGATTAGTCATTTTAATTTCATGCTCATAGCAATTAGCCAACCCTAACTTGTTAGTAAATACTTCTCTATGTAAGTTAAGGACTTCCTTTAATTCATTAATTTGAATTTCTTGAAGAGGCAATCCGGTTTTAATTTTACTTAAACATTCAGGAAAGCTAGGTTCCGTAGTTATTCTTCTTAATAATTTATATTCACAGAATGGTATAGAACATTTGACATTATCTTTAACAATTTCTAATCCAAAGGGTGGATTCTCTAATTGAATAATTACTTTATTCGCTAATAACCAATCAAACCCTAAAATCATATGATTCACTAAATTAGGTATTATTAAAAATCTAGTATCAATAGTAATATTATTAAATTCAACTGGTAATATAGTCATCTGTTGAATTTTTGAACTCTTCCCACCCCAAGCGCTTTTAACTTGAATTGACCTAACTGGAAGCAAAGGAACTTTATCCTTAAGCTCAGAGTATATTAATTCCCAAAGAGTCCCTGAAATACATGTAACATCACTACCGGTATCGACTAAGCTAACTACATTCTTCCCTAACACCCCAACAACTATTTCAGATTTTACTTCTTGTTGTATCTCTGGTACGATATGGTCTTCTTCCTCGAACAATGAATTAACTGTCCCTACTGTTTTAATTAAATCACTACTATTTACATCAGACTTAAGCTTAAATAATTCTATGATTGTATTAGGATAATCAAAAAAATCAAGATTGTATAATTCGTGACCTAAACCTAATCTATTAACCTGTCCCCTAGGTCTAATTGGTTTTAAGATTCCTGTTTGACGCCGACCTAATCCTGATCCAGGCTTCCACCCCATGGACAACATAATATGTAAAGATACAGATAATATTTATGCTCCTGTCGTAGTTGGTGCATTGGAGCACATGTCACCAACAGTGGTTAAATTATTAGATTCCCTATCACTAACATCGTTAACTACTGATACCAATACATTATTGTCTTCCTTATCACCACGTTGCGTTGCATTCTTCTGATATTGCCGTTGATAGTTGAATTTCTTGTTAAACTGTCGACCTGAAGAAGCATGTTGCCGATGTGATGGTGGAAGAGAAGACTTAGGAGTGTCTTGAAGATCGCGCCCCCGTTGAATGTTGATATTGTCTAGTTTCCTTAAAAATTCAGTGGCCTCTAAAATAGTTGAAGCGTTACTAGTTGACCAAGCAAACTGTACATCCTTCGGGAAATGGCGTATTATATCCCCCACGAGTTGATTCTCTTGCATTTGATACGTTAACATTTTTGATTGGCCACATAGACCAATAAAATGTCCCTGCATAGTCGTTCTTGAACCATCCCAAGTGTTTTGAACTATCCTACGACGCAAGTTATTTTGTTCTGTTTCTCCCCAGTAATGATCCAGGAAGTCCCTCTTAAAATCGTCAAACTGCATCCACCTGTCCTTATAAAGTCTGGCCCAATCACGAGTCTCCCCTTCTAAACATTCTATAATGAGATCTATATTTGTCATCCCACTAGGAATCTTCTTTAAATATGCTGTAAGGTCTTCTATAAAAGTAACAGGATGTTTCTTTTTACTCCCAGGATACCTAGGTTTATCTAGTTGTGGCTGGAAATACAGGTAACCTCCAGAAACAACTCCCATACCTTCAATAGGTCTCATTGCATTGGTGTTGGTTGTAGGTTGAAATTGCTGATCAGTTGATCCGCTGCTTGCTGAAGAAGATGCAGACCGTATTTGCCCTTCTAGTTGAGACAATTTCATACATATTGGGGTCACAGCCTGTTTTATCATTTTAGTCATATAAGTTATCGGATCTATCTTCTTTCGTTTTGGTTTCGGGCTGTCGCTTGCTGCATTGATATTTGAAGCTTTAGCCAATCTCTTCCTCGGTGCTCGATTCATTTTACTAACACTTGTAATTATTTAATGGACACAGATATAACAGTTATTCAACTAATTATAAATCACAATCAAACTTATTTATTATTTATTCACTCACTGATAAAGGTATTTCACTGATTAAGTTATAAATCACAATCACTTATTTATTATTATTTATTTTAATCACTGATAAAGGTATTTCACTGATAAAGTTATAAATCACTTATTACGTTGTCCTGTAACGAAAATCTAAATAAGTACTTATTTCATTTTATGTAAAGAAGGATATAGCAAGTATATACCTATGTTATTTAATTTTATACTTGTGAAAGTTTTATCCAATTCATTTTAATATATATCATAATTACCTAATCTAACTCAATGCAGGTTATATGTAATTCTAATGGCTAGACTTTTTATTAGGCATACATATACGTAAGGAGCGCTAAGGCAGTTTAACTAGTATGATTTTTAATCTACTTCATAGTAAACGCATAAATTCCCTGTACAACTTCTAAGTCAAAGCTAGCGTGACAATAACTTTGTTTTACCGTATTATGCCACAATGGTAGCATAGGTACACGTAAGTACATGTATGATTCAACTTACCGCTGTATTTATTGTAATTCCAATATAAACACACTATTTGAACTCACTCATACATTTTTACCGGCAACTTTCATAGCTGAAACTTCACAACAACAAACTTTCACACTTCCATAACTTTCACTGAACGCAATGCATTACTCTTTACGTAATTAATTGAACTAATTCGCTAATATTGACCCGATTTTGTAAAACAATTAATTTAAACAAATAATAAACTTTTTTAAAACTTCGTAACGGTAACGTAAATATATTTACCAAGTTCAATTTGACTTGACAGCTACTATGTTGAAGTCAAACCTTTGACAACTGACATGACATGACAGATTGTTCGGGAGGCTAAAGTCTTTTGACTATACTGCCTACCTTAACTACAATATGGCAATTGAGAATTGTTTTTGACACTTGGCAAAGACAATTCCGTCAAATTCGTCGAGTTGGAATATCGATTGGGCTCGATATTAAGTTAAATTACCTGTATTGCTCAATTTGAATTGAATTTATTAGTAATTGTACGCCCCCGTAATCGTTATTTATTTGAGAATAATATAAATGAGAACAATTACTGACTGTAAACACCAGATTCTCTAAGCAAAACATAAAATAGTATAAAATTAAATTTTGTCCGCTCTGAAATAAACACAACAATACACAAAGAAAATGTAAAGTAACAATACACAGATAATAATAAAAAAGCTGTATCATACATCAATGAATCAATTTATTAAGTACTTACCGAAGTATCTCCCTGAAATAATACACAATATGCCAAAATTGAATACAAGAATTCTAAATATTTACTCTATGGTCAGTTTTCTAGCTAAAAGCAACAACTCTATTATATACTAATATTCTCTATGGTCCATGGCTGCCGCTTAGGAATTTTAGCAATTAATATTATAATTATGAAAAAGTTCTTAGTTTGGATATAAAAGGAATAATTTACTTCGTCATTATTTTAATAAGGTGAGTTATTTATTAATGAAGATGAGAAAACATTATACGAGCAACTTGACTAACTAATTTAGTTTCCTACTTGTACTTACCTACTTAACCTAAATAGCGCAGTAAACACAACCATTTCACGAGCAACAAATTGTGACTTTATTAAGCCACGGACGTTCATAAGCAGCCTAGCGTATACTAATTATGTTGAATGATTTCAGATTCAAGAATAACCTATGATGAAATATGTATGTGATAATCCAAATATTGCATAACCTATTCTACAGCCATACAAATCACTTGTATCCTGGTCACGGCACCAAATTGTAAAATACCCCTACTATCATTACTAAAACTATCTTACATATATAACTAAATATAACTATCTAACTAACTAATATATATATCTATAAACTAAGAGGGAAGAAAGAAAGGAAAGGACTATAAATAAATACAGAAAGAAAGAAAGACTAAGAAGAAGGAAAACCTAGAATATGGAAGGAATTATAGCTAGAATAAATTGAACATGGATTATATTTTTTTTTTTCAATTCTGGACGGAGAATCTGAAATACATGGAAAGCTGCATTATAATCGTCTAAAATGATTATACTAGTCTATCTGATAAGATGATAGTATATCAACTATATAGTTCCATTTAGAATACTTATAATGTACTTCTAATATGAACTTTTACTGAAGATTGGCCAAAGTGATCGATCGTCTAGTGATTAGTGGTAGGACTCTACGTTGTGTCATAGCAAACCGGATTCTTTTTTGTGATTATGCGCTCAGAACTATAATGTAAGACCTAAATAGTGCTTCTAATTTCAACCCTAAATAAGTGAAGTTAATATCTTATAGTGATTATAAATTATTTGTTAGACCTAACTAGTGCTTTTAATTTCCTAAACCTAGACAAGTTGTTCTAGTAACTCAGATTGTCCTATCAGTAATAGATGAAAGGTATTTTAGTGTCAATCGTGTACATAACCTAAAAGTGACATTAATATTGATAATATTATTCTGGATTACTGTAATAAATTATTAAAGTTTTAACAACAAGTGAGTACCTATTTATTTATAATAAGATATTGAATTTATTGTGGTTATTATAGAACTTAGGGATGTAACATACAGACTAGTTGCAATAATTAAATGTTTACCGAATGGTCATGATAATTAGGAGGGGTAATGGACTGTAGGTAATTAGGTATCAATGTGGGGTTGGAAATAGCCTTCACTGCCCCAGCCACGCAGAGGCTGACTGAGAATCAATCCATACACCATATTCTCTCGTGAAGATATTTTTGGATGATGAAGCAGCTTGAACAGCTGATCACGAAGGGATTAGAACGAGTTCCAGATCCACAAAATTGATGTTAATATTATCAATAGGTAAGTATACCCAGTGATAGCCATAATAGTTCAGCTAGGAGTTATGCTTGGCAAGAACCTCCAAAGCTTATTGGTACATCTGAGATCATGTTCATACAAACAGTCTCATGAATTATAAAATGACGAATTGTAGAAGATCCGAGGATACATCTACCGTAGAAACCCTGATCCAATGATACATCAACTCTATCTCAATCTGGTCCAGTCAAGGAAATCCAGTGAGTCCGGAGCAGTGCTCAAATTCACAAGGGCTGCCCATGAAATACAATCAGCAATACACGATACAGTCTATCTCGTCTTGCCCTTAGGCCAAGAGAGTCCGGACCATCGGTAAGCCAAGTTGCAACCATGCCAGCAAAGTGGTTGAAGTTGTAATCATATGAATGTCCGTACCACAAACACTCAGATATACATCAAGATAGTTATCATTAATGTAACATAAATCCATTCTGAACTATTTTAGCAGATAGATACAAGTATTTAAGAATTAGCTTCTGGTAACCCGAGTAGGATTAATATAGGATGAAGGGATAAGTAAGTATGGGTTTTATGATTATAGTTTATACATTTGCTTGACCACAATGGGAAAAGTAGGTATAATAAAACAACCATATTTATTGTAGTGTATTTATTGAATAATTACCTTCACCTATGTAGAATAGCCTTCTTGAAAATGTATTATGTAACTGTTATTTACATTCTACAGATAGATCAGAATAAGTACTATAAGGAGTGGGTAAGTTGGGTAGGAGTTCACTCAATATTCCATTGCTCCACCAAGTAATATCAAGCTAGTCTGACTTGGATATCGGAGTTCTAAACGAACCAGGCTGTTAGAACTACTTAGGTTTCTCTTATAAATTCCAATCTCCTCTGGTGAGACATAGCTCCGAGTAGACTGGAGGATACCCAGGTATGTTATAACCTTGAAAATATGCAAGCGCCAAACGCTTAGTAGACCAAGATTTAATCGATTTCTGAGATGAGCAAATACAGCTACATCTTCATGTATATCAACTGAAGCTTGTTCAGCATACCAGGAAACAATTTAACCCAAGATTAAAATGCTTCCATCTCAAACCATCCGCTATCCAAAATCTTACAAAATTGGAAATTCCTATAATAAAACACATGGGGGGTAGTATTATTCTGATACTATCATTCCATTAGCGGTTTCAATAATAAAGGTATGCGAGATGAATTCAAGAAGGAATTCCCACAGGCTTATGAACCAAGTTACCTCACCTATTACCATGATTCACCAAATATATAATTAGGTATCACACAGTAAAGGTTACTAATATAAATTAATTTAGTTTATGCCATCCTAGGCATAGCTCCGACAATGGACTGGTTTTACCAATCATTGCATGAAAGATTTGGCGAATATAGACACACTCAAGTATGCTAACATAATTTGTTTCAACCTCACCTAGGTGCTTCTGATTACGGACGAGGATTACCAATCATTACAGGAATGATATAGCGAATGAGGTACACTAAAGTGTATATGTAATTCAGATCAATCCTCCTAATGGTTTATGACTCTGTTCATACACCTCAGGTTATTCGCTGGTTAGTTCAGGGTGGTCAAGCAACGGTATGAAATATAATATGTATGTAGGTAATATACAATAAAGATATTAGAATCAGCATTGTAAATATATTCAATTTTGGACAACTTTTCGATTCACAATATTCATTAATTAGGTAGGTAGGTAGGTTGATATGTAGTAGGTAGTAAGTATGATAATATGACCATTATTTACGGGTAGTTCCTACCACGCTTCCTACTTCGGTTCAAGACGATTTCATCAAAATTATCTCGTTAAAATTGGCTAAGTAGTGATTATTTAGTCATTACTACACGCACTAACAGAACTAATTAGAATTGACACTGGAGATTCGATTATGCTGTTACAGTCATTTAACTAGAATGTACCTAGAATGTTGTACGCACTACCAGGACAATATAGAACATTTAAATAACGCTGGATGTCTATAAACTACTCTGGATTTATCGCACCTACACATCCTCAATCTGAACAAAATGGACACTTATCTTACGACAATTACACTGAATCATGAATTTATCCTTACTTTATCGTTCATGTACGCATTCCGAGCCCTTAGACAAATTTTACCATAATTTTTACCATATTCATCAGATTACACGCTAAAACTCTAGAAATCATTCGTCAGTTCGTTGTCCATACGGTGTGACCAATTTCTAAATTATCAAAAATATGTGGGTAAACTTCATGACATTGGTAAATACATGGAGGGTATTTGGATAAAATAATTCACAACGATTTTAATAGAATGAAAAGATCTGACCTCAAAATGACGTCTTCCTCGACTCCTTGTTGCTCTGCAGCTGCATCTTGAATCACTTAAATTAGTGCTAGTCTCATAGCGCGGACTAGTATGTACTGTCGTACACTTATCGCCAAGAGACCAGACTCAATCTCTTTCCCAAATGCAATAGATATAAAATATCTATTCATTTCTATCCCCAGAAGTCTTAGAAGCGATAAATGCTTGAGTAAAATGTGTGTGTATCCCTCTGAATAGAATCTGGCCAGGACTCTAAACAAAGGCGTATAATAAAATAAATACATATATATAATAAATAATTGTAGGGGTAGGTGTATTGTGCAGGTACCTAAGATACTCACATGTCGACGGTCGAAACGCGCACTAGGTGATACCGACCACTCAGAGGACAAGCAGAGTTCCGATACTATCGAATTTGCGAAAAGAAAAGAGAGCTTGTTATACCGTCGAAAATGCGAAAGGAAAAGAGCTACGTTACCGCCGAAATTCCGAACATCAAAGAGGACGAGCAGAGTTACGTTACTATTGAAAACCAGGAGATCAAAGAGCTACGTTACCGACGAAATTCCGAAAATCAAAGAGGACGAGCAGAGTTACGTTACTATTGAAAACCAGGAGATCAAAGAGCTACGTTACCGACGAAATTCCGAAAATCAAAGAGTTCCGATACTGATGATAATTCGCAGAGAAAAGAGCTTGTTATACCGTCGAAAATGCGAAAGGAAAAGAGAGCTACGTTACCGACAAAATTCCGAAAATCAAAGAGTTCCGATACTGATGATAATTCGCAGAGAAAAGAGCTACGTTACCGACGAAATTCCGAAAATCAAAGAGGACCGATACTGATGATAATTCGCAGAGAAAAGAGCTACGTTACCGACGAAATTCCGAAAATCAAAGAGTTCCGATACTGATGATAATTCGCAGAGAAAAGAGCTTGTTATACCGTCGAAAATGCGAAAGGAAAAGAGAGCTACGTTACCGACAAAATTCCGAAAATCAAAGAGTTCCGATACTGATGATAATTCGCAGAGAAAAGAGGACGAGAATCCCGCACTCTCGTTTTTATAACCTTTTCCTAAACCACCTCCCATATCCGTATCATTCGTTCTTTTCCCGTAAAACCCATTCTATAACCTAGCAACACCGATCTACACTCTTTCCCACTTCCAACAATTCCAATAACCATTAACTAACTTTAAATCTTAATTATGTAATCTAAACATACAGAACCCATTCAAATGTACCTAAATTCTAAATAAATTTAATAAATATAATAATGGTTTAGATTACCTCATTATCTTTCTCTAATAAAATTAATATTTATGAATAAGTGTTTTTGGAATATTCTAGTACGATCTCTAAAGAATTGTGAAAAGTCCAACGTTATATCAATTAATTTACTATTTATCTAAATTTAGTGCCAAGAAATTTCATTCATACATGTATATTATTTCTAGCAATAATAACTTGATATAAACCTATCTGATATGTATTTCAACCACTTCTAAGAATATAAGGCTCTATGATGTATTCTAACAATACAATATTGTAACATTTTAATCTGTATTGAAGTTATTAATTTTGGTAATCTGAATTTTCTATCTAAATTAATGTTTATCTGGCTTCTACCTATTATTCTGATATCTACATAGATTCTACTTATAAGAACTTGTCACTCTTCATCATGGGACACCTCAAATTTGAAGAAACAATTGTAATGAATTGTTAAAATTTTGGTAAATTAATCTTTATTTTCTACCACTAAACTCCTAATATTTCCTACTTCCCTGCTATATTCTAGTTTATATGTAGTCTACATTCCTCAGATATGTTAGTACTTCATAATAATTACAGGCATTAGCATAGTTTTAACAGATTGAATTTTCACTATGTTACTGGACCAATATTTTTAAGTATAATGTGAATTTATCAATTCTTAAGCAAACTCATGTTTATAACTAACAGTGATACCTCATGAACTTATAGGAGTAGAATTTATCTCATTTTCAGCATATTCTTTTGGTTAAATGTGAAATTTTAAGATATTTTTATAGCTTACTTATCCTGAATTTTGAATGTTTGGGATTCAATGTTTCTACTACATAACTTAATTGGTACTTGGCATTCTAATTGAATTTACATAATACATAGTATATATTTACTTATTTAATAGATACATACATCAATAATAACTTGTATTCAAAATTATACCTAGGGTCTAAGTTAGACTAAATTGACTGTCTTTCTATTCAATACTTTCATATTTTTGATCATAACTTTATTATTAATTGGAATTTTAATGTTATATTTTGAATGGTAGTCGTAGGTACTGGCACAATCAATATTCTAACATCAATTATTGCCAATCTATCAATAATTTGAAATCCAACATAAACCTTCATTCCCTTCCTAAGCTAATATATGCATTTCCAGATTTATGAATTCTACTTCTACATTGGCTGTAAAGTGACAACTAATGAACCAATCACCCCTAAGGTACTGTCTCTTACTTATACTTACGTTTAGTAACTAGACATGCTGAAAATAAGTAAATTATTAAAATTTAATAAATTGATTCATTTAAAATTTATAATTAGCGCCATCTAGTGATAATAGGATGAACTAAGTACTATTTGCTTAGAGAATATAGTGTATCCGACATTGATTTTTAAATGTAATTGTTAATTGCCAGCAGATGGCAGTTATAAATAATTTTTATCATATCAAAATGAGATTTATTCAATTAAGAATGATATTTTTTAAGGGGAATTAAAACAATCGAATCTTATTATTCTTTATTTTATGTTTCCAATTTGAAGGTCTTCTTCAAGAAGAATTAGCGTTGCAGACATAAATTTATCATACGGATCTACTCGTGTGAGTAGAGATCCGTTACAGGGCGTGATGATGAGATTCCGGCGACATCGCGTCGCTGTCTCAGCAGACATATCTGAGATGTTCATGCAAGTACGAGTAAGATCGGAAGATAGGGACACGCTACGATACCTGTGGAGACGACCGGCGGAAGGGCGCACCTCAAGAATACCGCATGAAATCAATCATATTCGGTGCGGCCAGCTCACCATGTACAGCTATCTTCGCCAAAAACTGGAACGCTCAAAAGCATGATCACCAACATCCTGAAGCGGTAGAAGCCATAATAGAAAACCACTACATGGACGACTACCTAGACAGCTTTCCAAGCGAAGAGGAGGCGATGCGCGAAGCTACAAAGGTTCGAGACATACACCGAGAAGCGCACTTCGAGCTACGCAAGTGGACCTCCAACTGCAGCGAAGTAAAAGAAAATATAGAACCAAATATAGAACGCAGCTCTACGGAGAACGTCAGCTTCGCCAGCAAGGGACAAGGAGAGAAAGTTCTCGGTTTAATTTGAAACCCAAGAGACGACGAACTAATCTTCAACCTCAAGCTCGCCCGACTACCAGACAGGCTCATAGAAAAAATCGCGCCTACAAAACGAGAAGCGTTGAAAATCGTAATGTCTTTGTACGACCCCCTTGGGCTCGCAGCGCCCGTGACGGTCCAGGCGAAGAAAATATTACAACAAGCCTGGCGGCATGGCACAGACTAGGACGAGAAACTCGACGACAGCCTTACAGACTCATGGTCTGGATACGTCACTTACAAGAATTAAAAACAGTCAGAATACCTAGGTGCTTCCCCGGATTCACACAGGCAAAATCACTGCAAATACACGTCTTCACAGACGCTAGCGAGACAGCCTACGCAGCTGCGGTGTATTGGTGCGCGACTGCACCTGACGGCCAAGTACAACTTTCGCTTGCCATGGCCAAGGCGAGAGGGACCCCTCACAAGGTCATCTCCATACCAAGCCTTGAACTACAAGCCGCCGTAATGGGTAGCCGCATGGCCACGGCTGTCATGGACAAGCACCGTGTGGAACCGGAGACTACGATATACTGGACAGACAGTTAGACGGTACTTACATGGATACGGAAAGGTTCTAGAGTATAAAAACCATTCGTCGCTCATCGCTTAGCCACAATAGAAGAAAATAGTAAAATAGAAGATTGGCGATGGGTACCAACGAAGCTAAACGTCGCAGACGCCGACACTAGAGACGTTCCCGTAAACTTTGGCTCGGACCATCCCTGGTTTAAAGGACCGTCATTTCTATTAGACCATCCATCCCTCTGGCCCACCGAGAAGTTGGTCATCACGGAGGACACAGGTGAAGAGCGAGTTAGCACAACCATAGAGTCCCAAAGAACTCAAACAAACACATTAGACGTTATCCCAGACCCCGATAGATTTTCAAAATGGGAGCGTCTATTACGTGCCACTGCAAGAGTTCTACAGTTTATAGGTTTGTGTAGAACATCAAGGAAATCGGTTCTATACAAAAGAACAACAAAAAACCCTGTCAAGGATCCAGATTGGCGTCACACACGCAAAGCAAACAAAACGTCAGGGAGCACGCCACCTCGCCCCATAGCAGACCAGCAGAACTTCATCCCCCTCGCCGCGGAGTACATCCGTGACGCTGAGGGCCTTTTAGTAAAGGCTTTACAAGAAAACTCTTTCGGCGCCGACCTCCGTGAGCTACGGTACGGGAGAGGCGTAGCCCGAGACAGTCGCCTACAACAGTAGCCTGTGGAGATAAACGACGGTGTGATCACGTTACGCAGCCGAATAAAAGCCACAGAAGAAATATCGGAGAAGACCAAGAGACCACCAATCTTGGACGGTGACCATCGTATAACACACCTCTACATCGACTGGACCCACAGAAGCCTACATCACAGTGGAACAGAGTTGGTGATCAACGAAATACGCCAACACTATTGGATTTTACGTCTGCGACCCACGACAAAGAAAATAATACAGCAATGTCTACAATGTCGTATTAGAAAAGCACGACCACCGGAGCCAGCCACTGGGGATCTACCCAGGGCGCACCTAGCTCACCATCAGAGGCCCTTCACCTACACAGGACTTGATTACTTCGGGCCGCTCTCCGTGACTATAGGGGGACAACACCAGAAGCGATACGTAGCACTATTCACATGCCTAACTTCCCGAGCGGTACATCTCGAATTAGTCGCCAGTCTTAGTACTGATTCAGCTATCCTGGTACTGAGAAGATTCGCCGCACGCCGTCGATGTCCTGCGGAGATCTACTCCGATAACGGCACAAACATGCACGGCGCCGACAGGGAGATGCGGGAAGCCACTGGACATACCCTCTGCTAGTAACCAGGGACGCCCGGCAACGGACGTTACAGCGGCCGCGGCCTTGGGAATTAAAAAAAAAAAAAAAAAAAAGGGAGATGCGGGAAGCCCTAGGGGCAGAAGCGAGTCGCCGACGTATCGTGTGGCGCTTTATCACACCTTCAGCACCATTCATGGGGGGCGCTTGGGAGCGTCTCGTCAGATGCGTGAAGACCGCGCTCTATACAGTCCTTCATGTAAGACACCCGCAAGAAGAAGTTTTAGCAACATGACTGTGTGAGTACAACATTACCGCGCCGCTGTATCTGCGTCGATGCAACAACATGTTTTTTGTGGAAAACAGCAGTAATTGTTCTTAATTCATTTAATTTTAAGTTCAAAAGAAGTAAACAGTTATACCACTATTTTTGATTGAATTAAATTAATATTTTAGTTAATTAAGTGCATTTATGATATAAAGTTGGTTATTTAACAAAACAAATAAAAATTTTATGGTGTATACGTAGGTCACACTATAAGTTTTGCGTAACTTAAAAAAACAACATGCTAAAACCAAAATATTATGTTTATTGCTTTTCAAAATACTCTCCTTTACATTTTAAACACTTTTTCATGCGATCGAACCATTTTTTAAAACAGGAGGACGACAGATCTGAAGGCATGTTTTCTACGTGCTGATTGAACGCTATCACTGCCTCTTCGGAGTTGGTAAAAGTGAAACCTCTCATCAAATCTTTGATTTTGGGGAAAATACAGAAATCACAGGGTGCTAGGTCGGGGTTATGTGCAGGATGGCTGACGAGTTGTACTTTTTCGGAAGCTAAAAATGACTTTGTTTTATTGGCCGTGTGTGAAGAAGCGTTCTCATGATGTAGGAGAACGCGGCTTTCGGGTCGTCTTTCGCGAACTTTTTCTAACACCCTGGGTAAACAAATGGTAGAATACCACTCGGCATTAACACTCTTTTGATCTTCAAGTGGAATTGTACAGATGGGACCCGTAGCTGAGAAAAAAAACGCGATCATTTTTTTGCCAACTTTTCTCGTCTGCCTCACTTTTGTTGGCTTGTTCTCATTTCGAAACACCCATTCACAAGATTGCTGTTTTTTTTCGGGTTCAAAACAATAAATCCACGTTTCGTCTCCTGTGACAATGTCATAAACAGCATTAGAATGTCCGTGGTCGTACTTCAGTAGCATCTGTGAGCACCATTCCACGCGAGCCCGCTTCTGCTCCGCTGTCAGTTCATGAGGGATCCAACGACAACAAAGTTTCCAAACTTTCAATTCTTCGTGTAAAATTTTCTGGATTTGACTCATACCAATCCCCAATAGTCCTCGAATTGTATCATAGGTTATCCGCGGGTTTTCTTCAATTAACCGCTTAACAGTAGCCACATTATTTTCGTTGACGGCAGTTGAAGGCCGCCCTTCACGAAATTCGTCATGTAAAGAAACTCGATCTCTCTCAAATTCAGCAAACCATCGCCTCACGGTGCTCAAACGAGGTACTTCTCTCCCAAAAGCATTTTGAAGACGAGCGGCACAGTCTTGCAAAGAGAGAGAACTTTTAAAATCATAAAAAATCATCGCTCTAAAATCTTTTCGACTTAATTCCATTTTCGTTGCATACGTAGTAACTTTGATGTTTGATATAAAACAATTGACAAATGATTTCCCGCCAATTGTTATTTTTTATTACTAAGAAGGTTGCAACGTTTAAAAAAATATAACATTCGAAATTCAAATAGTTCCGATTAGCTAGAAGTGCAAAACTTTTAGTGTGCCCCATGTATAACATTAACAATGTAAAAAAAAGAACGGATTCAAATCATAATATTTGTTACTGTTTATTTTGTACATTTTTTTTAACAATAAACGTTACAATGGGTAAAATGTCCAATTACTTAATTTATTCTTTGCGTTATAACGTATGTTCTATTTATCCCTTATAAAAAATATTATACAGTCAAGTTACATTAATTAATATTTTTTGCATTATTTCGTCAAATTTAACAAGAAAATTATTAAAAAAAATTGGGCTTATGTAACTTAACACTTACTTTCAAATATATATTATAGTCTACACGCAATGCTGGTCTGCTCCTATTAACTCTGTCGTGGTGTGATATAGCTTATGAATCGCTAAAAATTTAACGTTATATTTCCGAAAGAAATTTTAAAATCGGTGCAGTAGTTTCTGAGGTGTCACTTTGTCCCGTACAAACTTTGTCCCCCCTTTTTCACCCCTTTAGGAGTAGAATTTTGGAAAACCCTTTTCTTATCGGAAGTAAACGCCTTATAAAAAACACGCCTTCCAAGTTTTAGGTTTCTACGATCAGCCGTTTAGGCTGAACGTTGAATCGTCAATCAATATTAATTACAGTTAACCATACAATATAACATGCTTTGTCCTGAATGACTGACTGCTGAGCCTAAGCCGCTGATCGTAGAAACCTAAAACTTGGAAGGCGTGTTTTTTATATGGCGTATACTTCCGATCACACCAGCTGTGATGGTCCCCCTTTCCGCTCCCTAGCGGGAAGGGACCATCCCAGCTGGTGGCAAGATGTGCTATGTTATTATTTGGGGTCTCAGGTATGAGAATCCGACCATAGTTGCCGGTCCTCACATTTAGCATACTCAACTATATACATATAGCGCCTCCTCTAACGGGACACTAAAAGTTTTGCACTTCTAGCTAATCGGAACTATTTTAATTTCGAATGTTATATTTTTTTAAACGTTGCAACCTTCTTAGTAATAAAAAAAAAACAATTGGCGGGAAATCATTTGTCAAATGTTTTTTATCACACATCAAAGTTCTACGTATGCAACGAAAATGGAATTAAGTGGAAAAGATTTTAGAGCGATGATTTTTATGATTTTAAAAGTTCTCTCTCCGCAAGACTGTGCCGCTCGTCTTCAAAATGCTTTTGGGAGAGAAGCACCTTGTTTGAACACCGTGAGACGATGGTTTGCTGAATTTGAGAGAGGTCGAGTTTCTTTACATGACGAATTTCGTGAAGGGTGGCCTTCAACTGCTGTCAACGAAAATAATGTGGCTACTGTTAAGCGGTTAATTGAAGAAAACCCGCGGATTACCTATGAGACAATTCGAGGACTATTGGGGATTGGTATGAGTCAAATTCAGAAAATTTTACACGAAGAATTGAAAGTTCGGAAACTTTTTTGTCGTTGGATCCCTCATGAACTGACAGCGGAGCAGAAGCGGGCTCGCGTGGAAGGGTGCTCACAGATGCTACTGAAGTACGACCACGGACATTCTAATGCTGTTTATGACATTGTCACAGGAGACGAAAGGTGGATTTATTGTTTTGAACCCAAAAAAAAAACAGCAATCTTGTGAATGGGTGTTTGAAAATGAGAACAAGTCAACAAAAGTGAGGCGAGAAACGTTGGTAAAAAAATGATCGCGTTTTTTTTCTCAGCTACGGGTCCCATCTGTACAATTCCACTTGAAGATCAAAAGAGTGTTAATTCCGAGTCGTATTCTACCATTTGTTTTAAACAAGGAAGGCGCCCTTCACTATCGCAGTGAAGGCATAAGACGACTTCTTACTATTATGTGATATCACATGTCTGCAGGCAATACCATTTTCACCTTTATCTACGTAATTTTTTAAAATACTTAAAATCAATATCAAAGTTGAAAATTTTACAATGGAATTACACTGGAACTTTTTTTAAATGTCGTAATGTTGCAAAATATTTTAATATTTTTGTTTATTTATTTTGTGAAATTTATGTGATATTCTCACTCGCCTAAAATTTTTCGACATTAAAATATTTTATAGAATTTTTTACCCATACATTTTCTATGGGAATTTCAGAAACTTTAGGTCCATGCTTCTCAGGAACCACTTGACCCCCGATCGAAATTATTTCGGCTATGGTGTTTATTCGGTACCAAAATTCTATGTGCCAAATCATAACTTTCTAGCACTTGTAGTTCTCGAGTTGAAAAGTGCGGACAGACGGACAGGACCGGACTAAAAGACTTCTCTTACATAGTATACTTGTCAGTATAGTAAGAAGTCTAAAAATGGTTTGATCGCATGAAAAATTGTTTAAAATGTAAAGGAGAGTATTTTGAAAAGCAATAAACATAATATTTTGGTTTTAACATGTTGTTTTTTAATTTACGCAAAACTTATAGTGTGTACGTACCTACGTATAACTCGACAAACCGAAGGTATACGATGTATCCGCCTTGTATGTTAATGCCGAGTACTTTTCAGTGAACCTTGAATTCATCTTACAGCGCAGTGGTGAAGAGCCTCTCTGTCTTACTCCGTTCTGCAGCTAGATAGGTTTTGTGGTCTGGTTGTGTAGTCATTTTCATACAAACATTTTAACACCTCGATGTACTCGACCTAATCAATTTGGCTCCAAGACTGCAGCACTGCCAAAGGCTTGAAAAGGGCTTGGATGGCCAAATCCGAAACTATAAGGAATAGCGTAAAATGCTCAAAGGAGTCACGAGTCCGATTTTGATGAAACTTAAAACCTCATCATTAGATTTTTGGAAAACCAATAATCCTAGCAGGGAATCGAACCCGTTGATTTTGAAAAAAAATACCTTTATTATTACACCATACGATAGTACAAAAAATTGTTGTTAGAACACCGAGCTATAGGTATCATAGCTCTGATATTATTCCGAACAAATCCTGTTTGGATTTTATTTACATACTTAATTATGATTATGATGATTAGATGTATCCTACAAGGCTACTTACATTATACACACTCGTTTTAGTAAAGTATGTGAGGAATATCACTTAATAACTTACTCTACAACTCTACAAAAGTATCTGAAAACGAATCGAAAACCGATCCCTAAATAAATACATTAGACAAAATTGTAAGGTTCGGTTACTGTGAGAGAAACTCGACATTTGTGTTCGGTTAATCTTCTTTAATGACCATTCTAGCCATTTAATTGTATCCCGAAGGTTTCTTCTAGGAAATAAATTAAGGAACCCACATTTACACCTGATTTCGAACGGTGCGGTGTAGAGCAAAGATAACTATACCGTAGCAATGTGGCAGCCTGTTACAGTGAGTCGCAATATCTGAAGCTAGCAATTATTATACTAACTTTTAAAGTTTGGCATTTCATGATCTAGTGAGTACTACTGATATTACTAGGTATGCAATGAAACAGCTTTCCCTCCATTTGAATGTAAATGAATAATAACTAGGTATGTAATACATTCTGCTGTTTCAATAATTGAGCTGAGTTTGTCGATCCGGGTCGAACTCCTAAACGACTGGACCGATCTTTTTGAATTCAGATATATGCACTCACGGTGATGGTCACTATGACCGTGCCAAATTTCAAAAAGATCGGTCCAGTCGTTTAGGAGGAGTTCGATCACGAACGAAATACACGAGTCGTCTAAGAAAGAGCTGAGCGCAGCGAAGCTCAATAAACAGGTAAATTTGTTTGTATGTACCTAAGTAGGTATCTACCTACGGCCTGAGCGGCGATCTTAGAAACCACTGAACCAATTTAGAATATTTCACTAATATGTAGCTCCTTTTAACTCCGCGGCTACGCGGCTACGGCCGCTCTACCGTCCATTGTTGGGCGTCCAGGGGACGCCCTTCCTCGTTAGGATAGGTAACACCAGGGCGCCTGCATACTTTAGTCGCGGCGTCTGTCAGAGTTGGGTCGGGTGTTGCATCTGCACCTTTGGAGGTCGGGTTTTATCCCGCATCGATGAGTGGAGTGCTGTTCACTAATGTAGCTGCTTTATTCATGAGTGCTGAGTCTAAAACTGGACGCTTTGCAGTACTTACCTACTTAACTGTATGTAGGTAAACAAACTTCTTCGCAACAAAATGTGCTTCATCATAGATTACTGGGAATGTTCACGTTGTCACAGCCACCACGCAATCGCACTTTAATGACTATAAATTGAGACAAGTAATTGTCATTGAACCGATGGCAGAATGGAGAATTATTATGTAAGTATTAAAATTCCTTCACAGTTGTAGAATTTTGATAGGTGTTAAAAGTTTGTAATAGTGATACTGATAAGAAATTAGCGTACGGGCACGGCGAGTGAGTGGTGTGACTGTGTCCGAGATAGCTAAGACTCGGTCTCTGGCGCACTCGGTGGTTATACGACGCCACTTTTCTGTATCAGCGCCCTCCGCGCCTCTCGGTGTCGCCCTCCGCCTCTCCACGGCCAACGCGGCGCCCGCTGAGCGGAATTTGCACGAGCGGCGCGCCTCGCGACTCGGTTCAGTCACTTCAGTCAGTGCACGTTGGACCGTTCGCGGCCGAGGACGAATTGCCGCGCCGCGGTCACTACTTTGCTTATTACGCAGTAAAAACTATCGCTAACCGCGTGGACTGTAGTTAAACAATTTTGTGTGGCCTCCTAACCCCTTGAGAATCCTTGAACCTTGGTGCCGCGAAAAGTTGTGGATTTGCCCTATCAAAGGTCCAGTGATAACTCTTATCAGTGTGGAAAAGTTACATAGTGTGATCTGAACGAAAAAGTTGACAGGTTTTGCATAGTTTCGGGACCTTCGTCGTCAGTGACGACCTTAGGCTATACGACACCCGTTGTTGGCCGATTCGAGCCACGTTACAAGGTTATCGCGTCTCTAGTCCGCCAGTGATGAATTGAAAAATCGGCGCGTAGTCGCTCACGTGGTGTGTGCCCCGCCCCCGCCTCGTCCGCGCTTATATTTAGCGAAAATCACCTCTCGGGAGCGGCCCGACGGCTGACGTTCTCGTACACATCGCTGTTTATGAACGTTGGTAAGCACCACATGTTATTGGCTTCGAATAACAGAGCCGATAAGCACAAGACAGATAACCTCTCCGGATCGCGATCCGGGGCCGACGATTCTGGAAATTATAAGGAAAACACAAAAAATATGAAAAAAGAGAGCGCGTTGAGATGGTAATAGCCGGTATCGGCACGCGCCGGTGAGCGCTCACTCCGACACACCTAGATACTTATCGAAAAATTCCATCGCACTAGTTCAAAGACGTCAACATGAGCGGTTATCAGAGTCCATGGCAAACGGCAACGGGGGCCGAATTGGAAATGGAGCCTTTGGGTGAGCTGACTGAAGTCGGATTCGAGCCGCAGACGCGCGCGCGTTCCAACACGTGGCCGCTGCCAAGGCCGGACAACTACGTCGAAGCGCCTGACGACACCGGCTCTAAGAAGAATTCCAATCAGAATCTAACTGGTAAATATTATATTTGTCTGTAAAAAAACGACACGTTAACTGTGTGATATTGGAACGGCGGTCGTAGGTATAGGTATTTAGATCGGTCGATCTCTCACTCGGTATGAAGAGATCCAGGTCCAAAAAAATATTCCAATAAAAAACCACAAGTGTGACTAATGCTGCTTTACTAAATATGGGTAGGTAAGTACCTAAAACACTGATCTGATAATCAAAATAATAACAATAATATTTACGTAAGTACCTACCTGTTACCTACTATGTACCGATACCGAATTCTTAAAGCACTCCTGAAATTCTTTAAATGTCATTCTATTAATAGGGGAGCACGTGATTACTATTTTGTACCGTGATGCTAAACGTGTAGTAAGTACCTACCTACTGTTTTACAAAATATACCTACAACACCGATATGAGAGTCAAAATAACAACAATAATATTTACTTAGGTACCGTGTTATTACCGAAAAGACTAGAAGATAGAAGTCAGAATCTGACTTAGCAGGAACCTATTAGTATAGGTTGATTAGATAACAGCAATAATAAAAATGTCTTATACAATTCCACTTTTAGTGGTGGGTTTAGCAGCTAAGTACAGACTTTAAAAAACAATCACACCGAAGGCAGGAATTGATATTTTTCATCTTCCTATCTCTATTTTTCATCTTACTATCTCTATTTTATCAACGATATGTTTCTTGGATATAAAATATACTTATTAAGTTTTGGAGTATTCTGGTTACAAAGCGTTCGTAAATGCCATGTGCAGAAGGGAACGAGGATACAGCAAATTGTAGTGCCCATTCTTCCCTATTTCATGCTCTTTCTTTTTAAAAACACTATATTAATTATTCAAAAATAATATTGGATGAGATTTTCTAATACTTAACACGATAGAAATGGTGACAACTAAGTACAACACAGCAGAAGAAGATTATAGATATATTACATAATCCAACCCACAACATACAGCAGGTGGCCATGCGTAGTACCAGAGACGCCCGGCACGGACGTTAGAGCAGATGTGGCCTTTAGCCGCGGAATTAAAAAAAAAAAAGGTAGCCATGTGGGAGGATTAAAATCCAAAAAAAAAAATTTCTGCTCATTAGATATTCATATTAGGGGGTATTCAGCTATGATGAACCTTCAGTATGCTAATCTTACATGCTCGCGTACCTAACTCCCGAAATTCCTTTAGGGCTTCCCGACCACTCACCGGCGGGAGATAAGACAAGACCCCAGACATAGGCCACATAGGTGGTCAAAGATCGCCGTGTGCCACTGGAAATTCTTCGGAGTGCATACAATAAAAATCTGGCCAAGTACGTGTCGGGCCACGCATCATATAGGGTTCCGTAGTTACCCATTATAGGCTCTATAACTCCTATACTACAACAAAGTTTCATGGTCCATTGAAGACGAGCGGAGCTCTCAACGGGTGACTCAAATTACGATTTATGTTAAATTGTGTTAAATTGTTTCTCGGCGAATACTCGGCCGATTTCGGATTTTCTTGCACTCATCAAAAGCTTACAGAATTACCCAGGTTCTTACGAAGCCAGAATTTTGAATTTCGATCAAATAAAAATAATTTAATTGATGGTAAAAATTCCCATAGCGTAATGACAAAAAATACTTTGACAGAGTTATATCGCTTTGAATCAAAACTCGCTTCGCTCAAATATATGCTGCAGCGTAACGGTACGTTTCGCGACTGCGGCGACCTAGTAGTTTTCCATCCGGAAAAAAGGCATTCCCATACTTCTTGTGGGGAGGTATACCCCAAAAAAATATATTTTTTTGAACTTTATTTTAGCACTTTGTCAGAATAGTAAATACCTACACATAACCGTGCAAAATGTCATCTGTCTAGCCCTAATCGTTTGGGAGGAAAGCCGGACGGACGGAAATGACAAACTATAATATTTGCAAAGTCGTAAAACAAAACTTGCTACATATGACTTTCAAAAACGGTACTTAAAAGGTCTTTGGTACTTTTAAAGTAACCCTAAAAACGGCTTCCTATAATATATTTTAAAATTCAATTAAGTAAATATTGGATAGAAACAGGCGTTACCTGGCAAAAATCCATGACAAAGTAATGTAAGTAAGATGTTAAAAACTTTAAAAAAAATATAATAGCATTATTTTTTCGCAGAGTTAAAAAAGACAACAAAACGTCGACAATTGTTTCGCCTCTAAACGAGGCATTATCAAGACTGTCTCAAAGAGAACAGCCTTTTGGCTGTTCTCTTTGACAGCCTTTTGCTGTTCTCTTTGAGATATCCTTTAGGAGCCATAGCTCTTAAAGGATACCTACTGAAAGCTACAGTGGTACAGACAAAAACTACAACAATAACAAATTACATAATGTCGTGTTAGACTTTATATCACACCTCTTTATTGTCTTGGGTTATGAAAATACACGAAATTATGATTTTATTTATGAGTAAGTACATACTGTGCTTCTATTTTCTTAATGTCTCTCGGGCAGTCTCGAGATTCAACGTTTTTCCGAATGCAACCGAATATTAATATCCCTGTCCGTAAATTTTTACATTTATCTTCTAAAAACTAAAATTTAACTTGAATTTAGAACTACGTACTTATGTACTTTATTGTTGCTTTGTTTTGATTTCGGTGTGTAGCTCTATAGAACTGTGAAATTATAACTATCTATCGTGCCTGGAAATGAAACAGGTTTCCCCCCATTTGAATGTAAATGAATAATAACTAGGTATGCAATACATTCTGCTGTTGCAATAATTGAGCTGAGTTTGTCGATCTGGGTCGAACTCCTAAACGACTGGACCGATCTTTTTGGATTCAGATATATGCACTCACGGTGATGGTCACTATGACCGTGCCAAATTTCAAAAAGATCGGTCCAGTCGTTTAGGACTTCAAACAAGAACGAAATACACGAGTCGTCTAAGAAAGAGCTTCGTAAACTACGCTCAAAAAGGTGCGGTAATAACAACTCTATTCATTTCCAAACCGATGTATATCCGACAAAAGCCGAAGCATACAATACGAAGGAAATTAAGAAAATAGAAGGCAAATTTTTACCTTTTATAAAACGTTTTACAGTATTGTAAAAAGTTTTATGTAAAGTAGTACATTAATATTCCATTGCTCGACCCGAATTAGATGTTAAAACCTAACTGAATGTACTAACTGTACCTAATGAGTTAATTGTAATTATAAATGCATAACGTGGAAGGAAAAGATCCATTTAAATATACATAGTGAGTTATATCCTAAGCCTTTTGTACCTATTATATTATAATTTACACAATACTGTATACACCATTATTCCTATTTTATTGCGGTAATGTTGAGGAAACTCATTTAGTTTGGCAGGTATCTAGCTAACTTATAATTATTTTGTATAAATGAGAGTAAGTTTTAAATTACAATCCAACATGCGGTTAGCCTTTTGGTTAAGTACTCATCGACGTTGACACAGAGGCTAAGTGGTAACCGATCGGGTTAATACATTGCAAAAGGTTCCGCAACACCAGCCAGTTCAATCTTAGTACAGGTGACCATTTTTTATTTAATGAGACCCGTCCGTGCCTCGGAGAGCACGTTAAGCCGTTGGTCCAAGTTTGTCCTAAGAACATCTTAATGGCAGTCGTTACGGGTGGTCCTAAAAACATCAGAGACGGGTCTAACTTCAGAACTTTGATATCTGAAATGGGTTGTGGAGGTCAGATGGGAGTCGCTGCACGGAAATTATCGAAGTTCAGCCGCTCCACAGTTCAGCCGATTCCAACTCTATAGGATTGGGAAAAGAGTCTTTCCTAGCGAGATCCTCTACAAAGCGAGATCCCAGTTTTGTACCATGTTGTGTTATTTCTAGTTTTATTTGGTCACATAAAATCACGTTTCCAATCTCGAAGGGATAGACGGAAGTGTTCCTTACACCTATATTTTGCCAGTTATGTATCTACACCAGTTACTACTACATAACGCATCTGAAGCATATGCTTCAGAAATGGCACGCCTGCGTAAAGTAGACCGGCCTCTTATAATAAAACCTGAAATAAAAATCAAGATGCCATAGGTGTATTCTGCGATCTCTCCAAAGCGTTTGATTGCGTTGCTCATTACACTCTTTGACGTAAACTCGCTTATTGAGGTATCAGAGACTCAGCACTGGACCTTGTTGTTTCTTATGTTAATGATAAAACTGTATATGCTGACGTCAATGGAAGTCGGTCCTCTGAAGCATCTGTAGCTATGGGTGTGCCTCAGGGATCAATTCTAGGTACGGTTTTATCTACTTCACTATTTTTATTTATTAAAATTAATCGCAATTTATGTAATTTTGACGACGTAAATAGTGCACTTGCTAAAGCAGTAGATAGGTTCAAGATCAATAATTTGCTATTAAACGCAAAGAAGACAAAATGTATTAGATACAGCATGTCCAATATCAGGAATTATGGAACAAATATAACTAAACAGTGATACCCATAATCTTGTAGAATCAACTGTATTTTTGGGGATTACTGTGGTTAGTAAATTACAGCGGAATGTCCAAATATCGCATTTAGCAAGAAAAATCAGTTCGATGGCTTTATAAATTGGCGACTAATACATTTTACAGTATTATCCAACTAAATTAAATTATTATGACATATCAAGTTAGAAATATTTTCCACCAGATTTTAGTCGGCTTATACATATACAGGGTGTTACAAAAGGGTTATATCAACCTGAAGACATCCCCATCAGCTTGACGTTCACAACGCATTTCGATATGTGGCGACCGCCAAACAAGAAAAAAAAAAGTTTATCTAAAAATTTAATAACTTAAATATGCGTTATTTCAAATCAAAACAAACGTGTCCCAACACTAGTTCTTGACGTACCTACTACTAGACAATGAGCGCGTGATACGTACAATGCCCTTGGCGGCGGCGGCGCAGCGGCGCGGGCGTCGTGGCGGTGTGGGCGTCCGTCGGCGTCCTTAAAGGATTATTTTTGTTTATGTAAATAAAATTTTGACCAACACAGTTATGTTTCCCCAGATCCTCGTCCGTGGTTCGACAGGTGCACCACGTGCAAGTGAGAGTAAAATCTTTGTTTTATTCACCCCAATTTTAGACAAATCTTACCTGTTTACAGGAAAGGTTCAAAATTGCCGCCTTCCCGCCCGATGCACAAAGATTCGCACAGCTCGTAGCATTTCTTCTGTAACAGTGCTAAATTCGTAATTCCATTTCTTGCTCCGTTTCGCACTCCACTGCGTACACAGTATTTTTTAGGTATCCCATAAAAAAAGTCAAGCGGGGTAAGATCAGCGACACAGCCTCCTCGGCCTATCCACTGTGAGAAGCGTGCATTTAAATAATCTCGCAAGTCACGAGCAAAATGATATGAAATATTAGGTTATTATTTATGACGAGATCGACGTAACCTAACACTATCACTGTGAGTTCGTCATCTAAATGATTTATCAAGAAGTTCAAATAAATTTGCCCGCACAGTCACTATCACACAACTTGACACAACTCACAAATTAACACACTAAACAACTATTTACCTACTGCATTGCACAAAGCACTGAATGCAACTGAACTGATCTGTGACCCTGAATAAATAATTTTAAAGAAAATACTAGGAAACTTCAAACGGCGACCGAGCGAATCGTCCAGGAGAGAGAGAGAAGGTTTTTCACAGGCGCGTATTATTTGTACTACGTACTTAATGTCGATGACCGTATCAGCTGATTTTAGCTAGTGTTGATCAAACAAGAGTATTTTATTCGGTAATAATGTTTTTTTTTATGATCTTTTTTTTCTTGTTTGGCGGTCGCCACATATCGAAATGCTTTCTGGACGGCCAGCTGATGGGGGTGTATTCAGGTTGATATAACCCTTATGTAACACCCGGTATTATGTACTTTTGTTTATCATTCACTCTTCTTGAAATTAAGGATATCAATACCAAGTATAGCGTACCCTTTGAGTACGTTGGTAGAACATAAACGGAGTTATTCAAGGTTAAAAATTTAAGGAATACAATTACTACCGTGATTGTTCAATCAGTGTAACGTAGTTTGGTCGAATACGGCCTAAGAGTGATTCAAGAGGTTTACAATAATATGTACTCTACCTATAATGATTCCACACGGGCAAAATTGCATTTGCTACTAATATTATTAACTAAAATCTCTCGTGGTTTCGCTTTGGGTGAGTGTGATTTAGATATTTGATGTAAGTAGGTATACATTACATACAATTAAAATTCCTTATTCCTTCTTTATCCACATTCAAATAAAGAATTTTAAAAAGAGTTGTAAAACAGCTTTTAAATCCAAGTATTGTGGTTTGAAACTCCATCATGTCCTATTTAATATAATATGTTTATATCAACTCCTTAATGTTGTGCCGGAGGTCTGGAAGGAGGCGAACGTACAACCGATCCCCAAGAAAGGGGATCGGTCCGATCCAGGCAACTATCGACCCATAGCTATCACCTCAGTCATTTGCAAGGTGCTTGAGCTCCTTATAAATAAGCAGCTCATGCAATTCCTAGAGGATCACTCGCTAATCAATGATCGACAATACGGCTTCAGGCCAAAGCGATCAACGGGTGATCTTCTGGCATTCGTAACGCATGTCTGGGGTGGGGCTATGGAAAGGCACGACGAGTCCTTGGCTATTAGCCTGGACATCGCCAAAGCCTTCGATAGGGTCTGGCATGCTTCGCTCCTTTCCAAGCTTCCGGCATATGGTCTACCTCCTCAACCTCTGCGATGGCCAGGCTTCTCGCTTCTTGCAAGTGAATGCCGGGGAACCGCAGGGGTCCGTACTATCACCAACTCTCTTTCTTCTGCATATCAATGATATGCTATCCCTCGGGAACATTCATTGCTATGCAGATGACAGCACACTGCACGGGAGTTACTCGGTTCGTCCGACGGCGGGGCGATCTGAGATTGAGGAGGAGAGACGACGACTCGTGGCTGATCTCGACCGTAACCTCGACAGTATCTCTCAATGGGGTACTGAGAACCTGGTCGAGTTCAATGCCCGCAAAACACGGGCGTGTGCATTTACTGCGAAGAAATCCCCTTTCCTTCCCCTACCCTCTCTTCAGAATGCATTATTACCAATGAAGGACAACCTTGATATCCTTGGCATAGACGTTCGTCGAGAGCTCAATAATAAAAACTACATCGAAAGATGTATAGGGCTAGCTTCGCGGAAACTAGGAATACTGAATAAGGTAAAGAGATTCTTTACACCGGACCAGAGGTGTCTGTTGTACAAGACGCAGATTAGACCCTGCGTCGAATACTGCTCTCACCTCTGGGACGACTCCGCGAAGTATCTGCTGGACGCTCTCGACGCTATGCAGCGACGGGCTATCAGTATTATAGATTGTTCGGAGGTAACGGGAAGCCTTGAGCCGCTAGTTCAGCGCCGAACAATAGCTTCCTTGGCCGCATTCTACCGTATTTACCACGGCGAGTGTTCTGAAGAGCTCTTCAATCTGATCCCACCCTCTTCCTTCCGATCCCGAACGACTCGTGCCGGGCAGAGATGCCACCCCCACACAGTGGATAGAATGTTCGCGAGAACCGAAGGTTTTAAACGTTCGTTTCTCTGCCGAACGACAGTGGCCTGGAACGCCCTGCCTGTGCACGTGTTTCCTCCCACATATAATCCTGGGTTCTTTAAGCGGAGCGTGAAGAGGCACATCAGTAGGTCGTCAAGTTGAGGGCCACTCAATAGTAATGTGTGCTGTGAGAGTGGCCCACAATCGCTAGACGTCGTCACGACTTACCACCAGGCGGGCGGCGTCAATTTGGCGAACCAAATATAAAAAAATAAAAAAAATGTTGTATAGGTACACATTCTTTTGGAATGTACAAATCTTTTCGATTGTAATCTGTTGTGTAAATAAATAAAATAATTATGCTGTCCTTTTTTGGTATAATTATTTGGTAAAAAAAATGTAGTATGAATGTGTCTACCTACGCTATTTATGAAAATTCATCCTTTCCTACGTAACTATGCGCATGAGTCGACAGATAACACATTTCGAGGCTAAGTTTACTGCCAAATACGATTATGTCATAATTATAGCGATATTATGTCAGTTAAAAGCTGACAGGGTGTCAGCGACAATGTTGGTAACTTGGTAACCACTTGTTTTCAAGCGATGATCATGCCAAATCAAATCAAAACGTTCACGATGAAAAATTTCAAAAAAATACACGTCCGAAATTGACATAGCAACCGACTACTTCAAATTACCGAAATGGGACCAAATTACCGAAATGGGACCAAATTGAAATGGGACCACTTGGGAAGTAATAGATTTCAATTAAAAAGAATTCAAAATAGGTTCATCCAGTATAAAGATATGAGGTAACAAAATGAAGCTCTTCCATTTTTTGGAAGTTGGTTGATTAAGACACACGAAGGAGATACGATAAAAGTGTGGCTGCTAGCCTTCTTTTTAGGCCGCCCTCACGTCCATTGCCGGTTACCCCAGGTGACTCGAGATAATTCCCTGTGGCTCCTAGCCAGGTATACACTACAGACAGACGGATGAGAGCAAATTTTTCCTGTACGGTGTCTAAGTGTAGACGCTTCGACAATAAATAAAATAACCTCGAGACCATTGGTGAAAACCGCATCAAAATCCGTGGAGTAGATATAAAGATCTAAGCATACATACGGATATTACGGAAATTATAATATGTAGTGATAGTGATTATGATTATGATACTCGTAAGTCGCTCCTAAATGAAGACTGAAGATGATTAGACTGATTTACTCGAAGCGTTACTTTAGGCTTTCAGTGCCTAGTTAAAAATTTAATTAGTGCAAGATTGCATTAAATAACTATAACAAGGCTTAATTACGATTAATCTAAATAAGTCTATTTAACATTTAAATGTGGTTAAAGGAGATTGTCCACTTTTCAATGGACCGCCGTTTCGTAACATATAATTTTGTATGACAGCGAAAATCGGATATTAAATTGGATTGATATCGTACTTTCATAGGAAATAAAAAATATTCTGTTATTTTGTGGAGTTTTCTCTCATTCTTCGTTTTGTCGTTAAAATTAGAGCTTAGTTTAAAGCAAATGTCCATCAATCCGTCAAATCAATTTTGTCCAAAAAGTGCTAATCGTTACCCATGTATCCATGTTCATCCATATGAACATGGATTTAATTCAAATAAGATAGAAGTAATAGTTCCAACACACTTATAAATAACCCTGAAAATGTAATACCTACCTAGATACCTACACATCAATGTTTATATTATAACTCTATTTAATGCATGGTCGCCATGGTAATTATAATGCCAAAAACCTTGGGCCATGACATCTCAGCATAACATTATCTATTCAATATTGTGGATCATAACATAATATATTTACTCTTACACATTCATTTCAAGTATGTTACAAGTACTGAATACAAAACTTAATTGAATAAGATATAGGTACTAACCATTTCTGGATTAATCCAGGATTACAAAATTCGATTTATAGATTCATGACATCCGTTCCGACATAGTGCATTTAAAAAAGACAATTAAAACGATTACACCACGAATTATATCAAAGTTTAAACGCCACATACGATTATGTTCAAGTGGATTAAAAGATTGTAAAAAAAATATTATATGATTTATCAATTTACTTAGGTAACTTATTTACAATAAGAATTACAATATATACATACATACATACATAACATCACGCCTCTCCCAGTGGGGTAGGCAGAGACCACGGATTTCCACCTGCTACGATCCTGGCATACTTCTTTCGCTTCCTCTACTTTCATTAATGTCTTCATGCATGCTCGCCGGTTACTGGTACTTTTAACCTGGCCTTTATTTAGGATATCTGCGATTTGGTCGCAGTATGTTCGCCTTGGTCGACCCTTAATACCTTGTCCATTCACACTCGCTTCATGTATCTGTTTTGTCAATCTACTGTCATCCATCCTCTCTACATGTCCGAACCATCTAAGCATCCCTTTTTCCACCTTGGTTACTACATCTTCTGACATACCACAACGTTCTCTTACACACACACTTACGTCACACCAACTATACTTCTCAAACTTCTCATTTCGACCGCATTTATTCTACTCTGATGCTTCTCCTGCCACACCCAACATTCACTACCATACATTAGTGTAGGGATAAGCACTCCTCGATGCACAGCCATCCTTGCCTTATGAGACACGTTCTGGCTGTTCATAAAGCTATATAGTGCCCCATTCACCTGATTACCTGCCACAACTCTTCGCTCAATATCACTGTCATGCCTTCCATCTCTTGAAAACTTACATCCTAAGTATACAAACTCTTCCACTTGTTCCACTCTTTCTCCTTCAATCACAATCGAACAGTTCGACGTACTTTCTTCTCTTTCAAAAATCATTACTTTCGTCTTACTTACATTCACTTTCATTCCTTTCTTTTTCAAAGACTCGTTTAGCATACCAACCATCATCTGCAACTCCACCGCCGATGATGCAAGTATTACCTGGTCATCAGCATATAGAAGGCATTTGACGGTCAGTTCATTCATTCTCAACCCATACACACTTTCTTTCAACTCTTTCAAACAGTTGTCAATGAATAGATTGAACAGCACAGGAGACGCCACACAACCCTGTCTAACACCTCTTTCAATGTTAAACCATTCTGTGTAAGCGCCGTTAATTCGGACACAGGCACTGGAATTCTCGTAGAGTGATTTCAGTGCCCGTATCAGTTTGCTGCTCACTCCATACAATGCCAATGTTAGCCACAACATATATAATATTAAAAAAAATACCACAATATATATATTAAAAAAATACAATTGAAACTAACTAAATATGTACACAGTGGCGTAGCTACCTAGGAGCTAGGCGGGGCAGTGCCCCGGGGCCCTCAAGCACAGGGGGCCCTCGAATCCTTACCAGAAATCTCGATCGAACTGAACTTTTGGAAATTTCTCGCATTTTCAAAAAAAATATGACAGATTGCAACCCCACTTTAATCATGACAACTCAGTTGAGAGAAATTCAAAAGTTATGCCTAGGGAATTCCCCTAAATTCTTTCTGTAGTTTGGCAGGTTGTCAATTTGACGGATAGTGATATGTGCGTTTTATTATTTATTCATCGATGTGCGTTTTATTGTGAATTCGAGTTAAGATTGTTTTTTTTTGAGAACGGTTAAAAAGTTAATGCTGTATCAGGAGTAAGTAAGCTAATGTCAATAAACTTTTTTGTACTGGTTAATATAGTGGTTCAATTTTATTTGATTTTACCACTCATATTGATGTGTTAAGTCAATTAATCGTGTCAAATCTATAGATTTCGGCTACAGCTCATTGTATAACGCGAAATATCGTGAAAAAATGCAAGTCACCTGCAGTAGGTACATTAATTCAAATCCGCGGGCAGGGGATCGTTCATGGTCTCCACCGTTAAATGTGGTAACACTAACGGTGATATTTTTTTTTCCGGGGATTCTTCCTTTTATTTTACTTTTAACGTCGTCAGTGAACAGTGAGTACCTACCTACTCGAGCACAATCTAGTATTGTATTGTTTAAATAAATTAGAAAACTAAAATTATGGATAAAAAGAAGAAACCCAGTGGTGCATTTAAACGCAAACAACGCCAAGAAAGAGAAGATAGTAAACAAAAATTGCCCAAAATTGACAAGTTTTTAGTCAGCCTTCTGCAAGTACATCTGGCCAAAGTAGGCCTGACCTTTATATAATAAACCCTTGAATCTTCTATATTTCGTTTTATTAGCCAAACCTACACCAAGTATTAAATGTAATTTATGTTGTTACTGTTTAATATTTTTATTACCTGCCCTGCAGTGCACAAAAAAGAGCATAAGCAGCTTAGCATTTATACAGTATTTGTATATTTCTTATTTTTATTTGATTAAACCTAATCAGTTTACATAGCAGTGGGGCCCCATTTTTTAATTTGCCCCAGGGCCCTTGGTTACCTAGCTACACCACTGTATGTACATTACCTATTTTAATTACACCTTCTAATTACATCTAAATTCTTATATGCGTCAAAGAATTCCTCCGCTTCGTCGCCGACTGACAATGTTCCGAGAAGGCTGGCAGCATTTCCACGTTGTATGGCAATGCTTATTCTTTGTGCAAAATAGTAACCAGCCTTCTGGTCTTGAGAAGTGTCGATCATGAGTTGGCTAACCAAACGGCTCAAATATGTAGTCTCCTGCTAAATTGGAGTATTTGCGCCGTTTGAGGCTTTCCGCTGATGCAGTAGCAGCGCCCGCACACCCCGCTGTACCAGGAAGCAGGAAGGTGAGAAGGCGCCAGAGTGTCAACGCACGTAGCGTGCCACACTAAAGGCCTTCCCATCTTGCATGGCACTAACGACATTCCATCAGGTTTCTTTCCATCGCCACGTGCAAGCCAATTTGGTTCACGAACTGCTGGGATACCAGTGGTCGAAAGAGCCCGACGGATTATGTCATTTAGGTTAGCGTGTCGAGAAATACGATCTGCGCTTCTTCTGTAGGAAATACCGTGATGTCCAACGTTATCGACTACTTCTCCACAGTGGCAACGATGCAGAGAAACACATGGCGCACCCAAACGAAGACAGGTGGCAAGGCGGAAAGTGGTATCGTCCAACATAGTACCTATATTGGGCGAGGGAAGTACTAACCATACACTTTTTATTTCGATTTTTAAAAAAGAAACGACTACTGGGCATTCTCCTTTACATGTTTGAATTAATAATGAAATATAATTACGTACCCCATTATATTTAATACCATATAATTTTAATAGTTATAATTAACTGATGTAAACATATAATAGGGAAGTTTTAATAATTTCATGCACTGCTGAAATTACTAAGTATTGTGAATGATACATAAAGTTCTTCAGAGTCTAAAGCAATTTGTCAAAATTTAATTTTAATCCTGACTTTTATTTATAAAAATATATTTTATTAACATACTTTGAATAAAACAAATGTCGATAAATAAATTAAGAGGTAGTTCTTAAGTTTAATAATTATTAGATTAAAATAATTATTGCATTTAAAAGCTACATTTAGCACAACAACTTACTGCTCAACGCGAAGAAAACAAAATGTGTAAACTTGACTATGCCCAATGTTAGACAGGTGGATACTCATATTACTATGAGTAAACTGCAGTGGGGGTTTCATATCACAGCCTTGGCAGGAAGACTTAGCTCAGCTGCCTATGCGGTCACTGACTGACGAAAAAACGGCACGATTAGTTTATTTTAACTACTTTCATAGCGTTATGTCATTTGGTCTGCTGCTGCGGGGCTCAGCTGCCGATATTGAGACAATATTCATATTACAGAAACGAGCTATACGAGCAATCTATAGACTCAGACCTCGTAACTTGCTGAAAGAACTATTTAAAGAAATTTATATTTTAAAGTTGCTTCTCAATATATGTTTACGACAACATCTTATATGTATGGAAGAACATACATAGATCTCTTCAAAAAAAAATCCGACAGCCATAATTTTAATACAAGAATTACAAATGAACTGGCAATGATAAAAATTAGACTTCATAAAGTTTAGTTTTTAGGCAAATGTATAAATATATAAAATTCCTTAGGATTTGGTTAACATGCCTCTTAATAAGTTTAAAATACTAGTGAAAAAACGTTTGATGAACTGAATAAACGAAATTGATTCTTTGATTCATTAAATGATACTGAAATAAAATGAGACGGTATTTTACAAAACCCGTCGTAGTATAATAGTAAATATATAATTTTAATAATAAAAATTCGTGTATAGGAAGGAAACAAAATTATTTAAGTTTTAATATAAATTTAATCCCCTATATAATCCTCTATATAAAATCATCGTATTTGAGAAATTAATTATTATTGACCAATACACAAAGTATTAAATAAAATACATTCTAAAAATAATTGCTTGTATATTACGATTTTCACAGGGCCCTAGACTACCCTTGAGCAAGTACCTACTATTATCTATTCTGTGCCTAGACAAACTACATAGAATTTACTTATTTAACGTATCATTTACTTATTTTTTGTTTAGAGCACCTTAAGAAAGAAAGAAAGAAAAGACGTTTATTTCACCTTCACCTTCAAAGTTCCTTCACAAAACAGCAAAAGAAACTAAACAAAAACATATTTTCAAATTATATATAGGTCACATTTCTACAGAATCTATTATTTTTAATGTAATTTAATTTATTACGTATATTTCATTTCGTATTTTGTTCCAGGTGCACCTCCTCTACCCAGCTCAGTAGCTACCAAGAAGAATTCCTCACGTCGGAATGCTTGGGGCAACTTTTCCTATGCTGATCTCATTACACAGGCCATCACCTCGGCTCCAGATAACAGACTTACGTTGTCCCAGATATACGAGTGGATGGTCCAGAACGTGCCATATTTTAAAGATAAAGGGGATAGTAATTCATCTGCTGGCTGGAAGGTAAGATATTTTTTTTAAAGAAAGTGACTACCGGCCGATATCTTTATTCAATGTGATATATTTTACTGTTCAGGATTAATTTCCTGGCAATGTTCAAATTAGGAATTGTATGAATTATCAATCCCGGATAGCAACATATTGATATCGGTCGTAATTTTTTTTCAAGTGAGAACTGAAATGAAGTATATAAAATTCCACAAAAATTTCATTATGACTACCTATTTTATTCCGTGAATAACTCTATTATTTTAAGGGCATTCCTGAAACGAATCATTTGGCGTTAGTCCATCAAGTTGCAAAAAGGTGGCAGCATGCCATGTCCGTTCTAGTTCTACTACATCTTGATATTGAAACTATCATACATGCGATGCGTCCCTCTTTGTGTACAATTGGATTTTGTTTGATTTGATTGATTTACACAATTTTTAAGAAGAAGATGACAATTAGGTTAGGTACATCACACTTCCAATATACTCGTAGTTCCGATTGGTATCCTGTGTATGGTTTTCATTGACCTTTGGTCTTGTTCTGACTAGACTTAGGAAAACCTAGAGGTTATTATAGTCGTATGTACTGCGAGTAATAAGGCACTAAACTTTGGGAACTGAATAATATTGTACGATATTATATATTATACGATGTTTTCCATTTTTTTTTCTTTACTTTTATCATCTTGCCATTTCTATGAAACTAGTAAGTACTTATCATATTAAATAAAAAATAAAAAATATATATTATCAGAGACGTCTATCATAACCGTCATAAGATGTGCAACCAATTTAAATACCTATCTACATTAGAAAAACCAGTTTAGGTCCACTGTATCTATACCATAATTTACAATACTTAATTAAGTTTAAACTATAAATATAATATTCAAAAAATATTTTCAGAGCGCTGCGCATTTTTTGATCTAACTACGCAGCGGCCACGCTATCTGAAATAGACAGTGACACGACTTATATAAATGATAATAAAAACACTACTATACACTCAACCCACGATTTTAATAACAACATTATAATCTTATAGCTCATATACATTACTATGATATAATGCGCTTAGTCACTGTCAACAACAGCTAAACCGTCAATGGAAATTGCTCTTGTATATTTCCAGTTTGCTTAAATCTCAGAGTCAGTTCATTACATGACATCGAGACGTCGCGACTCGCCCCCCAGCTTAGAAATTCATCACAAATTATACAAACGAAACTATTTATTTGATAACAAAATAATATCACTTTGTGTTTTAATTACATGTCGAGGTTTTAATATCTATCGATGTTTAACGTAAAAAGCCCCGAATGAACGACCTTCGCGACTATACCCATGGCATTGAATGTTTTATTCGTATAATATCCATTCAAGAGCTGTGTATCAGCAGTTATAGCCGTTTACTACATAGTAATATAGTCGAAATTTAAACGGACACGCCCCGAGCTTTGTGATGTTAGTTAATTAGTACTCACTTAAACTGTTTGAAATATAGCATCACGTTCTAACCAGTGCGTTTGACGGCAAACAAAAAGAGATAGTAGATGATTATAATAACACCTTGTTGGAGTTGAATAAATTGTATTGTAAATAGTTGGGAGTAGTTGACATGTGAGCGAAATTTTCTCTCGATTTTCACCTCCAATAATAGAAGTTTTGCTCATTGGAACTACAAATATAAATAAAGTTTTGAAGGTTCTGCTGACTGACAATAATTATTCTATATATTTTTGTATTTCAAAGCAATGAGTTCGCTTAAACTATTCTTAAATATTCAGATAGAAATTATAAATTGCTCTGACTAACTGAGCAACTATCATCGTAGCTCACTTGGTCAGAACATTCCTTCTGTAAGGAAAGGCCATAGGTTCGAGTCCTGCCGATGACATTTCAGTTTTTGTGATTTACTTATTTATAATTTCTATAGTAATTATTAAAATCTAATTAAAAATAATTATTAAAAGTATAGTGTCCACGAATTGCAAGTTTAAAATAGAAACGTAAGTATATAAATAATAGTACGTTATATAATTACAATAATTAATATATTTTATAAGTAATTTAATAAATGTACTGATAAAACTGCTATAGGGTATTTGCTGGTGGTCAATCCTTTTACTATCAACTCTGTTACTAACTTTATAAAAGAGGTCTTTAACGCGATTATTGAGATATATACGAGTACATACCTCTTTATTACCCTACGTTTCAGACGATGTTTAAAAAAAAAAGGATAAACCATGCTTCTTTCTTATGTTCTTCTTTCTAGATAATTATAATACTATACATAACTTAATTATACATTCAAAGAAGTTTTGTATATTTCTTTAAATGTGACATGAGTCATTCATGCATGACAGAAATTTTTCATAGTAAATACCTATTTTCATTACCTTTATTACATCGCCTACCGAAGGAGGGGCTCGTGGTCTAGTGGTAACCGACAATATTAATACATTGCAAAGGTTAAGCAACGTCTACTCAGGCCGGTCTTAGGATGGGTGACCATTTCTTAAGACACTGAAACCCCTCCGTGCCTCGGAGAGCACGTTAAGCCGAATATTATATATATATTATCCCGGTTGTCATATGAACATCTATGGTAGTCGTTAGGGTTAGTTGGAGCCCTTAAAAATCCGACTGGTCTAACTAAAGAACTTCGATATCGCCCATGGGTTGTGAAGGTCAGATGGCAGTCGCTTCACGGAAAATATCGAAGTTCAGCCGCGAGTAGTTAGACTGGAAAGCCGACCCCAACTAAGTTGGGAAAAGGCTCGGTGAATGATGACATCGCCTACCGAAGTTGTACATTTATGTAGTTTAGTCAACTACTTGACTAAACTACATAAATGTACAAAAATATTTCAAAATGGTTTAATATTCTACTGCTACCAGTAGGAATTTAAACCATTTTGAAATATTTTTTCCCATTACAAATGCTCGTCACGTTAACGTTTCAAACCGAAACACTGATTTCATCTTTGCAATTCTCTGATGTTACTTTCGCTACAACAATCATCTATTCCTACCTTTTTAATGGATACCTTAAAATAATGCACTAAAACATTTACAGGGTGTAATATTCATATACGTCAGTATGGGAAAGTCTATAAGACATACGAGAGAGTGGGATAGTTAGTACCCACTCTCTCAATATCTTACTTTAGAATAAAATAGTCATTACATGTATTTATTATGTAGGTATTCAGATAGAGAGTGTGACTTAATCCTTGCTAGGTATTCCTTTCATAAATAGTAAAAAAGGTGATTTGTTTAAAAATAATAAGTAAAATAATTTTAATTAACGCCATTTGGCAACCTTAGATTTTTTTCTGTGGCATCAGGTTGGTAGTGATATAGTAGTTGAATTCGGAACAAAAATTCGTATTCGCTATATCGATGTTAACGTGGGTTCGGTTGAATAGTAAATGAACCACTACCGTTATGTGAGACCGTTAGCACACCTTCAGTGTATGAATACTGGTAATACATATTGCCACTATTGCGTATTAGTCCTGGCTGAATTTAGTAGGTAACCAAGACAATTATAAGTAAGGTGTTCCAATTTCAAAATTTAAATAAGTCGACAATTTTGTAAACAGGTTAGGTGTGTTATAGCATGGCTGCCGTGTGATACTGGAACCTGATACCATCACCTTCTACGACATATGGCGCCATGAATGACGCCTCTTTTTTTTAATTCTAACTCAACATATATTCTCACACCAATAATTTGGTGTCAGCTTTCAGATGGTTGATGTGGTTTATTATTTTTTGACCTTGAACTCATATCTTATTTAATGTAAGTAAATATTACGAATTTCTTCCGTTCAATTTCTTCTACCAAAGATCCGGTCGACCTCTTACTGTAGGTATGATGGGCTAGATATGTCACCAAGACGTTATACCTAAGTACATAATTAACCGTCGGAAAATTCCAAACGAGACCTTTCTTAATAAATATAATTGAGGTTACATTGATTTACACACCGCCATCTTGTAGGTACATAGATAACACAGACTGTTATATTTGCTGAGCGGCATTATGAACCCGATAGCAAAACCATATGCGCGGCGATAATCATTCATTAAATTATGGATCGCATACATAATATGAAATGTTATTTAATCACGGTCACCATTTTTTTCATTCATATTGTTCTTATACATGGGGCACACTAAAAGTTTTGCACTTCTAGCTAATCGGAACTATTTGAATTTCGAATGTTATATTTTTTTAAACGTTGCAACCTTCTTAGTAATAAAAAAAAAGAAATGGCGTAAAATCATTTGTCAATTGTTTTTATCACACATCAAAGTTCTACGTATGCAGCGAAAATGGAATTAAGTCGAAAAGATTTTAGACCGATGATTTTTTATGATTTTATAAGTTCTCTCTCTCTGCAAGACTGTGCCGCTCGTCTTCAAAATGCTTTTGGGAGAGAAGCACCTTGTTTGAGCACCTTGAGGCGATGGTTTGCTGAATTTGAGAGAGGTTCTTTACAGGACGAATTTCGTGAAGGGCGGCCTTCAACTGCCGTCAATGAAAATAATGTGGCTACTGTTAAGCGGTTAATTGAAGAAAACCCGCGGATTACCTATGAGACAATTCGAGGACTATTGGGGATTGGTATGAGTCAAATTCAGAAAATTTTACACGAAGAATTGAAAGTTCGGAAACTTTGTTGTTGTTGGATCCCTCATGAACTGACAGCGGAGCAGAAGATCTTGAAGATCAAAAAAGTGTTAATGCCGAGTAGTATTCTACCATTTGCTTACCCAGGTGTTAGAAAAAGTTCGCGAAATACGACCCAAAAGCCGCGTTCTCCTACATCATGACAACGCTTCTTCACACACGGCCAACAAAACAAAGTTATTTTTAGCTTCCGGAAAAGTACAACTCGTCACCCATCCTGCGCATAGCCCCGACCTAGCACCCTGTGATTTCTGTATTTTCCCCAAAATCAAAGATTTGATGAGAGGTTTCACTTTTACCAACTCCGAAGAGGCAGTGATAGCGTTCAATCAGCACGTAGAAAACATGCCTCCTGTTTTAAAAAATGGTTCGATCGCATGAAAAAATGTTTAAAATGTAAAGGAGAGTATTTTGAAAAGCAATAAACATAATATTTTGGTTTTAACATGTTGTTTTTTTAAGTTACGCAAAACTTATAGTGTGACCTACGTATTTATTACATAAAGTTTTAAACTGAAGAGTTTGTTTGTTGGTAGAACGCGATAATCTCAAGAACTACTAGTTCTATAGTTCTATTTAAAATATAGATATATTTTTACATTACTTTACATATCGAGGAGGGTTTTTTGATTCCTCGATACAGCGGCCGCTCCCATGTCCATTGCTGCGGGCGTCTCTGGTGACACTAGACGGTATTTCCGGTGGCGCCCGGCGGACTTTGGCCACCCGCTTCGAGGTGTTTGGTCGGAATGAAAATCCCGCAATGTTGGGGTTGGGATTCATCCCGCGTCGGTGAGTGAATCTGCTATCTTCTAGCCTGCTTCTGTAAGTCCCCGGCCCCGATCATGGAGGTCGATGGTCCTGGGCGTAGATGAGTCTTCTTGACGTTTCGGCTCAGTTAAACTTGGCTGAAACGTCGGGATAAAAAGTTATATTACATAATTAGGTACCCGCTAAGTATGTTAAAAGTAGGTATGTATACAGGATGTTACATAAGGGTTATATCAACCTGAAGACATCCCCATCAGCTGGTCGTCCAGAACGCATTTCGATATGTGGCGTACGCCAAGCGCATCCTTAAAGGATTATTTTTGTTTATGTAAATAAAATTTTGACCAAACTATAGTTATGTTCCCAGATCCTCGTCCGTACTCCGACTATGAAACGCTCACGGTACAACTCCCGGGCAGCGCTCAAATTGCTTTCTGATGCTCCTACACAAAGCATCATCTCGTAATACTCTCCGTTACTCAGATCCATTGCTACACAACACAGTCACTATCACACACAACTTGACACAACTCACAAATTAAAACACTAAACAACTATTTACCTACTGCACTGCACAAAGCACTGAATGCAACTGAACTGACCTTTGACGTGACTAAATAATTTTAAAGAAAATACTAGGAAACTTCAAACGGCGACCGACCGGGCGACCGAGCGAATCGTGCGGCATCCTTTGATGCGAAACAGACAAAATGTTCCTACCAGTAGAGAGAGAGAAGGTTTTTCACCTCATTATTTGTACTACCCACTTGATGTCGATGACCGTATCAGATGATTTTAGTTAGTGTTGATCAAACAAGAGTATTTTATTCGGTAATAATGATTTTTTTACGAACTTTATTTTCTTGTTTGGCGTTCGCCACCTACCGAAATGCGTTCTGGTTGACCAGCTCATGGGGGTGTATTCAGGTTGAAATAACCCTTCTGTAACACTCGGTATGCTTATGGTAATTTTATGAATTAAATCTACCATTACTTAAAGTCATCATCACTCACCGAGCCTTTTCCTAACTCAGTTGGGATCGGCTTTCCAGTCTAACTGCGATTCGATTGAACTTCGATATTTTCCGTGAAGCGACTGCCATCTGACCCCATGGGCGATATCGAAGTTCTGTAGTTAGACCATTACTTAAAGTACAATACCAATATTTTTTGTTTATTTTAATTATCCTCTTTCTTCTCTTCTTCTTCTTATATTTCCTTCCATTTTTAGACCCTTATCATTTACCTAAGGCTCTAAAAATAGCTGGCAACGATGTAGCAAAAATGGTTTAACATAGTGTTATTGAGCATTGTTCTATAATGCGACGTAATTATTTTACTACTATATTATTACTATTTTACATAAACATATAAAAATACGCAATATGTTAAGGTTTACGACCGGAATTTCCCGGCTTAGTCATTAGTAATTGTACATAATCATTCCTGAGAAAATTATTTATTTCGAAGTAGGGAACTTTCATGTTCTCATTTTGTAATGTAAGTAGGTAGAAAGAATGAAAGTAAAAAAAGTTTATTACTCCACTTTACAACCTTACAACATAAAATAACAAACAACGAAAACAACAATAGCTTAGAAAAAAAAGGAAAATAATAATAAGTGGAATAAACGTATGTACCTACAATGCTTCTATTTTCTAAATGTCCTTCGTAAAATAGAGATGCTATTACCACTCCTTTTTATTATTAATTTACATTTAAATGGGGGGAAAGGTGTTTAAGTCGCAGGCACAATAGATAATTATAATTTCGCAGTTCTATAGAGTTACACACCGAAATCAAAACAAAACAACAATAAAGACAGCTTCAGCACCGGAGTCTCGGGTTTGGTTTCCCGGTCGGGATAAAATTCGTGTGATGACATGCGTTTGTACCGAAGTCCGATCTAGTACTAGAACAATCAGTTTATCTAGTACTCATATCGTACGAGTAGTCCTAATATATTTATTAAAAAAAAAAGTAGTTCTAAATTCAACTTAAATTTAATTTTTAGAAGATAAATCTAATAATTTATGGACATGGATATTAATATTCGGTTGCATTCGGAAAAAACGATCATTCTCGAGACTGCCCGAGAGACATTAAGAATATAAACGCACTGTTGTATTTACCTAGAAGACTACCGCTAAATATCCGCAGCTCTGCACGCGTTGAAATCTTTCCATACTGTTCGGAAACTCATTCCATAGAATTAAAAATGTTAATTATAATCAAATAGATCCAGTCTTTTCTGAGTTTTATAGATACATTTTTGTAAAAAAATATCAGTTTGACCCGGACATCTAATAATACCTACATTACCTAACCTAGGGCTACTCAGGGACACTGTATGAAAGAACTCTTGAAATCGGTCTAGTAGTTTCCAATTTATACATTATAAGAACATTTAAACTTTCCTCTATAGTAGATAATATCAAATAATCATATAAAATAAAATTAAAATGTAAGGTGCCTACTACGGCACGTGTGACCCACTTAGTCAGACCAAAGAGTCAGACTAAAATAAAACAGTTTAATTTTAAACATCGAATCGTATTTTTTTTTTACTGTTCTCATTTTTGGCAAGACCAGTAATTTGACACATTGGCATAAATTGACATGGAGGTCGGTATAATAAATTACTGTAAAGTGCAAAAATAGAAATGTCGTTTCAAGTGACTGATTTTTATTCTCGTTTTAAAAATGAACATGTTGATGTGCGTACTTGGCTTTTGAAGAGCGCGTGGCTGGTTGCCTTTTAAGATACCTCTGGCACTGGGCAAAAATCCAGGCCCAAACGCTCAATTGCAATACCTAAAAAACGTTTCCTTGTCCCGCACCGCGAACTATTTCAGAGGCTTCTGTGCGGGAGAAATCAAGCAATACATTGGCGAAATCATCGATGAACATCGATGGAGCCACGTTTTTAAAAAAAGATGAAGAATTTGGCGTGCACGTGGAATGTTGGCTTGTAGTTTTAGGTCTAGACTATAGATACTTTTGGTAATTAATGACATTTGGTTGGTGGCAAGATTATAGCATCAACTTTACGACTTTTCATGAGGTTGGTTTTTTGTATTCAACGGGACATTCACTACCTGCTGCCGGATATTTTATAGTAGAAGCACTTAGGCTACTTTTATTCCGGTTATGTATTTCCGTGGGATTTCGGAACTAGAATATTATTCCACGCGGGCGCAGCCGTCAGTATCTGATAGTGTAATAATTATACTATTTTATGTAAATATGTAGAACCTTAAGAGGGGCTTGTGCAAGTATTTCAGCATCTAGCCAGGCCGGTCTTAGAATGGGCGGTTCTTAAGACATGAGACACCTCCGTTCCTTGGAGAGCACGTTAAGCTGTAAGTCCCGCTTGTACGAACGTTGTACGAACATCTATGCCAGTCGTTCCAGTTATATAGAGCCCTAAAACAAAATCAGACTGGTCTAACTACTAACTTCGATATCGATATGGGTTGTGGAGCTCAGGGCAGTCGCTTCACGGAAAATATCGAAGTTCAGCCACATCGCAATTAGACTGGAAAACCAACCACAACTGTGTTGGGAAAAGGCACGGAGGATGCTGATGTAGATATATCTATATATAAAACGGGTAAGTATAGGTACCTACTTTTGTTCTCATAATGAGTAGATCTGTCACTATCATTGATAAGAAACGTGATTTAGTACGCAAACACGATATAATATGTCTAAGTCAGGATGTATAAGTACGATTTATGTAGGAAATAACAGTAAGCCACTAAGCGGGGTACGGTTGACATAATAATACGAGTGAATATCTAACACGTGTAACCGATAGTAGTGTATATGTTTATGTAGTGATCTTACTGAGAAGTGTAACCATAACACGGCATAGTATTTCAATCGGGTGGCCATTTTTCAGTCGATTAAATGCATAATTGTACATTGTGGGTCATAGGATAATAGTGTTTAGGTAGTACACATGATAATATTCTGCTTTTTTTATGACCATGTGGCGCTTATTCCTCGTATTCATAGTAGATGTTCTGTGTAAATAGGAATGTGGGTGAATACTTACTTGTTTTAATCATGTGTGTAAGTATCCACTTTTCATTTGACTCCTATTGTTGCGGCGTGGAGTTATCGGAGGTAGTATGATTTGGAGTTTATGGAGTTATAAATGAGACTCGAACGTCGGTGAAGCCGTATAATAGCAATTAACAAAATTTAATCCCGTTGTGCCGTTTGCACCTTTGACCTGCACCATCAATGGTGGCGGATTGGGTATGGTCTCATCTGCACCATTGAGATGACACTATAGGATCAATCTCTTCGTCCACGTTCATAACCAAGATTTCATAACTGGTTATGAATATGGATTTTTTTTCATTGTTTCATAACCAGTTATCAAACAATACTTTTTTTTCCATTTTCACAACCAGAACCTATTCTGTTATGATCGCCGGGTACTTTTTCAGAATAATGAGTTCAATCATTCAATCGGTTTTCACTGAATTTAAAAGAATTTAAAATCTTGAAGGCTCTTATGTTGTTATGTATTCCTGGTACATTTGAGGTTTGTGTCTTTTATAATGGACAATCATTTTCATCTGTACTCGGTGCACCTGTTGACACATTTAAATAAACTAAACGGACCGAGATTCGCATTCGAATCTCGGTCCGTTTAGTTTATGTTTGGACTACAGAACTACATAAGCAATCTTGAAATCTCATTAGATTTCAAGATTGCTTATGTAGTTCTGTAGTCCTAGTATTTTAGTAAAGGTTCGTGTTATTTATAATAAAAGATGGCCTCACCATCAGTGTGACTAACGAAATATAGGTCCGATAACAGCTCTGTCTACCTCATCAAAGCGTTAAACAGAAGAATCTATATGACATTTTTTAAGCACGATCAAAAGTGAACGGTTTCTGAACAAAACTCTTCGAACACATTTTGAATAAACCAAACTGGGCGAGATAAGAGTTGGCGAGTGCTCTTTTGTAGTTCTGTACTCCTAGTACTTTTGTTGTTTGTGTATCTTATAATAGAGAGTTAAGGGACCCCAAGCGGCTCTGGTAAGATATATCCATACTGCCCTATTAAGCGCATGATACATTTTTTGTTTCGATGAAAAATAAAGAAAGGTGTCAACAGGTGCATCTAGTACAGATGAAAATGATTGTCCATTACAAAAGACACAAACCTCAAATGTACCAGGGATACATAACAACATAAGAGCCTTCAAAATTAGAGAGACTGACCATAAATATAAAGTCATAAAATACGGGGACAAGGAAAGTATGGTGAAGTAGTAGTATCAATAATAATGGTGCAAATGAAACTAATATGTCTCATCTGCACCATTGATGGTGCAGTTCAATGGTGCATACGGTACAACGGCTAGGTATAGTGTTCACACGGTCGGTGATAGCGGACGACTGGTTAATGGTCGTGAGGTTGCCGCTCTCGCTTACTCGTAGTGTGGTGGGATCCGTCGATCAACGCGTCAACACCCATTAACATTTGAGCTGATAAGTCTTCAGGACTTCTTATTTTATTTTATTTATTTATTCTTGTACACACACAGTAAATAAGAACAGTAAATGGATAACTAAACATGTATACAAAGGCGCCAATTATCTCTTAAGAGATCTCTTCCAATGGGCCTAAGAGAGGAGATTATGATTGCAAACAGGTGGTGATGTGTGTGCAGGTCTATAAACTTACATAAACTATGACTACATAAATACACAAATACATACATAATAAGTTATATAAACATACATAGACGCACAATAATTAAGGTAAAGAAGAGAGATCGCGTTCCTTCACCCTCTTCTTGAAGCTAGACACAGTTCTGCAGTTCCTTATGTCGCTTCGTCTACAATATCTCTGGGGTTATTCTTCAGAAGGCGTCCGTCTATAATTGCCAGTAGTTTTGTTGAGAAGGCAACCTTATTGCCGTTACCGGACACTGCTGACTGTTTAAAAGTAGAAAATCAATACCTTTTCTGTAATCCGAATCTATATTCCAACAGTCAGGTCCAACTCCAATACATACCTTCAACTTCTGCAGTCCGGGCTTCTGATTACACCTAAATATACCTAATTATAATAAAACTGTAACGTTTGTTTGTTTGGAAATCACGTAAAAACCGCTACCTAAGTATACCGATTTCGAGGAGATTTGGTATTGAGATTGTTTGAAACACGAGACCCAGTGCCGTAGGCTTCTAGTATGTACATTCAAATACTATACTATAAATGTATAGGTATAATAATAATAAATATTTTTGGACATACTCACACAATGTCATCTAGCGCAAATTAAGCTAATATAAACTTGTGTTAATGGGATTTAGACGACTTATAAACATACTTATATATTTCTAAATGGGTTTACCACTGGTGACCGAAATTCATTTGATCATTTACTACTACTAATCGAATGAACAACTGACTAAAAGAGTTTTTATCGAACAAACATTTGGTATTTTTACTACTTATCGAATGAACGTTTGGCCGAAAAACAGTTGACTAAAGAATATTTTAACGAACAAACCTTTGGTATTTTTACTAATTAAAATTTATTTTTTTATTTTATTTATTAAAAGTTAATTTTAACGAACGTATAAGAATTGAATGAAAGAAATTATATCTATTGAATCTATGGCATTTTCACAACTAGTGTAATACCCGTTGTCATACCCGTAAATGACTCAATACAGAAAGTGCACAAATCAGGCACTACGATGGTGCTAAAACGTAAGCCGTAGATAATATAGTGCCTCTGTGGCCGAGGCACTATATTATCTTTATTTATTTAAGTATCTGTTATTTTATCGTGCTATTTTTGTAACATGTTATCTATTCTGTATTTAATTAACAATTACATTTACTAATTGTATAGCGAGCTGATTATTTTTGTACGTTTGGTTGCATATCCAGAATCATAATATCAAAGGATTGTTGTGTTTATTGGTCCGATGTAATAGAAGGTGAATCTATTACCTACCGTTTCCAGGCACTATAGCACAGATTAGGGAATAGTACTTACATCACAGATTAGGGAATAGTACTTACAAACAGAGCTTGCACTCCGACGTTAATTAAAGCACATTCTTTTGTTTACATAGAACAAAATTCGAACGCTAGTTTTTTCAGCAAAGTAAAATACATGGCAGCATAATTTGATCAATCATTATTACGTCAATGACACGAGGCGATAAAGTGACTAGATGTGGTAATTAAAGGTCCAGAAACAAAGTGTGACGTTATGGTAAGGAGGGTACGAGGCGCATTAATCCCGTCTACTTCTTTACTTTTCACCTATAGGTTAATAGTAAAACTACTAGTTTCGTTATAATGTAATTTTACTGCGTAGTCTAACTATCAAACAAGGTGTAACAGGTTCGTACCTGCTTATAGTGAAAACAACTATGTTTCTCTTGATCGATCAGAGTACCTAGTACTTACCAGTTCCTTACGTTAATTTACTCGAAATACGTTTTCGTATTCCTCCATACATTTCACACAGTTCCCTAACGTTACCGCTAGGGGCGCTGGTGTGAAATTTATGGGGAATACGAAAACGTATTTCGAGAAAATTAACGTAAGTAACTGGTACTAGACACACTGTTGTTAGTAAAATCACACCTATGAAGTTCTGAATTTCTCAATAGTACAGTCAGTACCAGTCAATGTTTATGGTTTATGGTCATGCCGACCTAATAAATAGTAGTAGTATACTTATAATAAATCTGTAGAAGTGAAAATTCTGTACATTGAAGATATCAAAAAAATAAATGGCAGGGGGTGTTACTAGACCGACACCGAACCCAAAAATGTGATTAAAAAAATTTTTGTCTGTCTGTCTGTTCAGGCATCACTCAAAAACTACCGGTTCGATTACGATGAAACTTGGTATAATTAATCTTTAATATCCTGGGCACCACACTGGGTACTTTTTATCCCGGAAACGTATATACAATAAAAAACAAACTTAATTTTGCGGTTCGATCCCTAGACCCGAGTACTGTACCAACCGCAAATAATAAGTTTGTCGTAGGGTTTTTTTTATATTGAGTTCGCCAAATTGACGCCGCCCGCCTGGTGGTAAGTCGTGACGACGTCTATCGATTGTGGGCCACTCTCACAGCACACAATACTATAGAGAGTGGCCCTCAACTAGACGACCTACTGATGTGCCTCTTCACGCTCCGCTTAAAGAACCCAGGGTTATATGTGGGAGGAAACACGTGCACAGGCAGGGCGTTCCAGGCCACTATCGTTCGGCAGAGAAACGACCGGTTAAAACGTTCGGTTCTCGCGAACATGCTATCCACTGTGTGGGAGTGGCATCTCTGCCTGGCACGCGTTGTTCGGGATCGGAAGGAAGAGGGTGGTATCAGATTGAAGAGCTCTTCAGAACAGGTTACGTCACCCGCAGTGGAGTTCACTATTAATGGTTTTTAGAATTTTTGTCTGTTTGTCTGAATGTTAGAACACGCTAATCTCAGAAATGATTTTATTTTTTGATTTGAACTTGCAGTTTGGTTTTCAATCGCTTTATACATAAAAAAGTTATGTAGATCTAAAGTAACACGCAGGCGGAGCTGCGGGCAACAGCTAGTTTAAAATAATAAAGAATTTATTTATCAAATATAATTTTATCAACAAAAACTTCATCGATCAACAAATATTTTACGGACTATAGAAGGTTCGTAAAGTAGGGAGTTTGGCTTTTCCTTTTAAATAATACATATAATAGAGTAAGTTTTTATTTATTTATTTTACTTGTTCAAAAAGTTTTTTAATAATTAGTTGGTCCCAATTCGGCAATTTGAATTCGGTTGTTGTGTCAATTTTTGACGTGCTTTTATATAATATTTATTTTATATAATAATAAACAAAACAGCACACTCCCACACTCAAACTGCAATAGCCTTACAATTTTGCAAATTTCGAAAAAAAAAAGAAAAATTTTTCATACAAGAAATCTTGTTAGTTTTGACTCGGTCCTCTACAATAACATTATATTCATCATACATATGTTTAATAAAATGGTTCCAATCTTTCAACGGAGTCGAATAAATACTCCGTATCTTATCATGGGGTCTTAGCAACGGGTGACGTGGGCCGATAGTAGCTTCTCTGTGATTTGTATTATCACTTCCCATATTATACAAAATGTTATCTGCATTGTATTATTTGAATCGGATGCTTTAGTTTGAACTTGTGTACAGCGAGCGATGTATCGTTCATATCGCAAATTATCAAATGGTTTTATTAAATGAGGAGATTATTGTAGCGGTGTGGTCGTTCTCATTCAATGGATAGCGATTGCCGGTAGCATTTATAAATTTTGTTATTAGTTTACTAGGGCGGTTCGCTGGAACGCGGGCGGTTACATCGAAATTATAAAGACGGAGCTGGCGGAACCTTAACCTAACCCTACCTAATCTAAGCTAAAAAAAACACTTTTCAACAGTGGCGCGAGACAACAATTAACTTTCAAATGCTGCATTTAAAAATTTAAATTTCGCACGCGAGACAACAATTGTTAAATACACTGCTTCTCTACGATAATCATCCATATCCTCTAAACCTTAGAGGTCTGCTGGCAGAAAAGTCATCTTTTTGACTTAAGCACGCCTTTGTGCATATTGTTTTTAATAATTACCAACTTATGTATATATTTTAATGTACAATAAAGAATAAAAAAAAAAAAAAAACAATCAAAATTTTTTTAGCACTGTCAAAGGCATATTTCTTTAATGTTTAATAACTAAAAAACTATAAGAGCCACTTACACCAAAAACTATACAGCAAACCACAGGCTTATGTTATATCTTTATGCTTAGTTTCAAGTTGATAGGTTAAGAGATGCGCCCGCTATCGTGTCGCATACATTCTTGATTGAGCTCATCGTTATGAAGACTCGGCAAGCTCCGTCTTAATTAGAGTAGTTAATGAATATATTTTATATGAGTAAGCAATGAAGTATGCTAACTTTTTCTAATAAATTTTTACAAAATGAATCACAAAAACTATAGTCCGCCTGAACTCGAACCAGCGATTGATCCCTTTCCAGGAGGAAGGTCTACCAACTGACTAAAGACACCACTATACAAAGACATCTGTGATCATACTGTGAGTTTTTCTTGCCAGGTTCTTTCCTCACAGGCTCTACCTATTGCCTTGCGAATCTGGCGGTAAATGTAGATGTAGAAGCATTTTCTTTTTTGACGTTCATAAGTGTTACTTTGTGACCTACATGAATAAAGATATTTTGATTTTGATTTATATCGCGACTTACTATGTATTTATTAGAGTTAAATTGACTGCGGAACTCGTGAAAATTTTCGTTTCTCGGTTTTTTCATTTGATAGATTATGTAAAGGAGTAAGGAATTCGGGTATTTTAAGTATTAATTACTTTGACAATATTAATATTCTTTTTAGTATATACTACACCGTAATCATTTTCACCATAATTTTATTTGCATGGTTGAATAAAATCAGTTCTACCTATTCAATGACTTTATTGCTTATTAGTAAAGTTGACATTAAACGTAATATTTTTACTTAGTTAGGTATTTAGAATGTATTTTCCTTGTTTTATTGAATAAAAATCATAATCAACAACCAAAAATTATATAATTGAAAAATAAATACCCGTATTTAAATAATAAGTATGTGAAGATAGCATCATAACATACATAGCATCACGCCTTTTTCCCCGAAGGGGTAGGCAGAGGTGTGCAAACACACCCACATCTCGCCAGCTATAATAAGGGGCGAGCCTATTGCCATTTACCGGGCACAAGTTTCAGACTCTGGGATAAATTATCTGGGTAAAATTCTAAAGAGAATTATCTACACATTATCCACCAGACCCGGGAATCGAACCCGAGACCTCGAGCGTGGCAGTCCGTACATAGTACCATTGTGCCACCGAGGTAGTAAATGTGAAGATATGAGGTAATTAGTAGATACTCTTAGTTACACATGTTCAAAATAGTTCCCCCACCTATTACTTACATACTTTTGTCTCAAGTTTATAAAGGTAATATCTATCCTATGAGTTATAATATTTTAAATTTATTTAAATCACACAATCTTACAAACTTATTTTTGGAGCCTACTAGAAATTGTGCTACAATAGCCACTTGCCTGGATAATATATACAGCGATATGTTGCCAGAAAGTAAAAGTATTATAAAAAAGCTAGATTCAGACCATTGTGGGCAAATAGCATCTTTTAAAATCACTAAAGAAAAAGTTATAAAACATAAAATATTATGTAGACCAATAACTGGTGACCGCTTGGAACGTATGAGGGTTGGACTTTGCAATAAAATTCCATTCTTAGACACTGCCTTAGATCCTAATGTAATGTATAAATTATTTTTTGATTCTTTTTACGAGTTCAACTCCATATTCAAGTCTAAGGAGGTCATGATTAGTGATAGTCCTACTTTCAGTGAATGGGCCACTGAGGGTATACACAAAAGTAGACAAAAACTTTATTAACTATACTCAGAAAGACAGCTTAATAGATCAGTTGAATTTCTAGATTATGTTAAAACTTATTCAAAAAAGTTTAAAGCAGATTGTTTAGCAGCTAAATCAAAATATATAAGTGATAAAATTCTCAATAGTGCAGACAAAGTTAAATCTACTTGGAAAATTATAAACGCGGAAAGAGGTCAACAAAAATTAAATGATAATAATTTTAAACTTAATATAAATGGTAAAATAACAACATCAGACTACGAGGTTGCTAACGAATTTGAAAATTTTTTCTCCCGAATTCCTGTAGATTTGACAAAAACCCTAGGCTCTTCAACCCCCATTGCAGAATCTTTGTTAAAAGCAAACGTTCCTTGTTGTAACGTTATATTTAAATTCAGTAAAGTTAACATAAACACCATCTTAAAAACTTTTAAATCTTTAAATATCAAGAAAACAGCTGACCTCTGGGGCATCTCTGTGTATTTAATTTAGTAAATTCTTTTATTGAAATGGTTGCTCCTGAACTAGTAATAATATTTAATAATTGTGTTGATAGTGGTGTGTTCCCTGATTTAATGAAATCTACTAAATTAATTCCCCTGTTTAAATCGGGTAGTACTTCAGATCCGTCCAATTTCCGTCCCATTTCTGTACTACCTACATTTAGTAAAATTTTTGAAAAAATTATGTTTAATCAAATGCAAAATCACTTTAACGTTAATAAACTTTTACATACAAAACAATTCGGTTTCACTCGTGGTCGGTCCACCACTGATGCCGGAATTAAATTATTAGAGTGTATATACAGGGCCTGGGATGAGTCATATGATGCTTATGGTGTATTCTGTAACTTATCTAAGGTCTTCGATTGCGTTCAACACCAGACTTTAATTAAGATACTTGATCATTACGGAATCCGGGGGACGGCCTTGAATTTCGTCAATTCTTACTTAAGTGATAGGGTCCAGAAAGTAGTGATCAATGGTAAACAGTCACCTGGTTCTCCTGTAGCAATGGGGGTACCGCAGGGTTCAATTTTGGGACCTTTTCTTTTTCTAGTATATATTAATGATCTCCCTCACCTCATAAGAGACGACCACGAGGTAGTTTTGTTTGCTGATGACACTTCTTTAATATTTAAAGTTAAACGTGGACAGCGCGAACTTGACGATGTAAACATTGCCCTCTCTAGGATAGTCCACTGGTTTTGTGCTAATAATTTATTATTAAATGAAAATAAAACTAAATGTGTAAGATTCACCTTACCTAATGTAAGACTTGTTAAAACCAGTGTTAAGGTTAGGGATGATATAATAGAATTGGTCGATGACACTGTCTTTCTGGGCATAACGTTAGACTCCAAATTGCAATGGGGGCCTCATATCGGGAAAATTTCGGCCAGGCTTAGTTCAGCAGCCTATGCTGTCAAAAAGATCCGACAACTTACAGACATTAAAACGGCGCGTCTTGTCTACTTCAGCTACTTCCACAGTATCATGACATATGGCATACTACTGTGGGGTAACGCTGCCGATATCGAATGCATCTTTGTGTTGCAGAAGAGAGCTGTCCGGACTATCTATGGAATGGGGTCTCGGGAGTCATTAAGAGATAAGTTTAAGCATATTAACATCCTTACAGTGTATTCACAGTATATTTATGAAATTTTATTGTATACCCACAAGAACAAAAGCAAATTTGTGAAAAATAGTGATAATCATAATCTAAACTTAAGAAATAAGGATAAACTGGCTGTTCCTAAATTTAGGCTTCATAAAGTGAGTAATTCTTTTGCGGGGAACTTTATTCGAATGTATAATACATTGACAACCGAAATAGCAAATTTATCTGTTAATAAATTTAAAAAACTAATAAAACGTAAATTGTGCCATAAAGCTTATTATAGTATTAATGATTTCTTAGATGACAAGGCTGCCTGGTTGTAACACGAATTGCTCCTTTCTAAATAACTCTGTATTAGATTTAAGATGAAATATTTTGGAAAAAAGCCGAACTGAGTTTCTTGAGGGCTCTTCTCAGTCTCGTTGCATTTTGGAACCCTCGGTAGAGTCACACCAACTTTTGACGAATCTAAATAATTTTCTAAAAATTACAAAGATAATAAACGTTATTTTATTTTATTTATTTTATTCTATATATTTAATATGACAATTTGTCTGTCTATTTATATTTAATACGTCTGTCGCGTTTTTCAATTATAATTAATAATACATACATTTGCATGAAATATAAAAATATTCATTTTTTTTTTTTTTTAATTTTTTATATATGAAGCGATACAAAGTTCGCCGGGATAACTAGTTATATTCTAAACAAACAAGTTATTATTACTGTGATAAGGTGGCACACATGCTCAACAATTTTTATTTCCAACAACTGACCGGTTTCCCCCTACGGCATTATTAAAGGTGTTCTTTTTACAGTAATTCAATTCCATGACATAGTTTATTAATCTCATAATATCAAACAAAACTATCTTGAGGCTAATACAGGACAGTATGTGTATATAGTGAGTTTATTTCTTAATTTAATTTAATTTTTTAATTTAAATATATTTATTTTACAAATTTATACTATCAGTTTCAGTGTAAAAGTTGCCAAAAAACCTTTCCAGGTTTGTCCTGACAACAGGCAGAAATTCACCACCGGGCACAATTATTAGAAACTCATATCATAAAATAGGTACTTATATAAAACAATATCCCTCGGCCTACAGATGACACAGTTAGAAGAACATCAATATTAATTAAAATAGGCGGGTAGATGGGAAAAATATTTTTATTATTTACTACAATTTATATTATTTACTATATGTTCCACCAATTGCCGACAATCGGAAGCATTAATTATATGGTTATGTTCTATTTTAAATAGGTTATTTGTACTTGCAACACAAATGTTGATCAGTTGTAAACGTCGGCGTCGTCTGACTATGAATAAGTGTAAATATTAAGAAGGCACCTGACCCTAATCAATTCGGCCAATCCGCTACCGCTAACCCCGCTCCCGCTATCACCCGAGTGAAGGATAGCTATATTCACTTTCCAAAGGACAGACAGAGATCGAGCGCGTTCTCGAAAATGTAACGTAAGCGACAAAATAAAAACTATGAATTAAAGACGAACTATAATGATTATGAAAAAAGTCTGTTGAGCAAATGTAGGTTTTATCAATGCCTTTTTAGATATTTAAAAATATTATAGAAAATACAGCAAACTTAAAAGATCTAAGTTAAAATGTGATTAAAACAAGGTTTTTTGTAATAAAAAAACTATCGAGCATTTTTCAGTAATCGTGTTTTCATCTTGAGCATTTAATCTTCATGAACTGAAGTTACTTGTATAAAAAAATCAGTTTCCTAGACCTTATAGATTTTGAGATTTAGGTCAGTAAAGGTAGTCAAGTTAGGGTCAGGTCGCGTCTTAAAAAATAAACTGCTTGTCTTTGACAGCGAAGGAATTCAAAAAATAAATCAAATGCGGTAGTAGCCTGTTAATTTGCCAGCTAACGCGTTTGTGTACCTGAAACTCATAACGAACTTGCTCATAAATTTTCCGATACAAATTAGTAACCTAAAGTTGAGATAGAGGCACGTGGCGCTTGAGGGGACCATTGCAATAGAGGCTGCACGCCACCTTGCTATGATTGATTTATACAAGTTGTTTGTCACAGAGCAGATTTATTTGAATTCCTGCCAGAGCCCCGGGCAGCCAACGGATTAATATCGAACAGACCCCCGCGATATATTCCCGACTTTGGGTAATAATTCAATATTTCATACTTCGGGCCGGGACCTACGCTGTGAATTAACATACAAACGTCAATCGTTTCATGAATAAAAAATGTATTGGATTTAGTGAAATGACTGGCGCGATCGCCGAGCGTTTACTGTGTTGCCACCCGAAATGCCTATTGCGGAATATATAAAATGTATCGGATTACTGATTTAGTTAGATCGCACACTATTCGTATTTCCTTGGAACACGCGATTTGGCAGCTAAGTTCAGTACGGTGATACTGGGGACCCGAAAACTCTTACAGTCGTAAACTTCATGCTATTAACTGAACAGCTCAGGAATTGGGTATAGCATATCATTTACTGCCGTTTAATGCAACCAACCAAGTTCTGGTAGCATTTTATTGGGAGATATTGTTCACGTGTTGCTGAAATAAAACTGAGGGATGCATACCTTCTGGCCGTTTATTTTACTTTGTTGATGTTCATGGATTTAAATAAAGAACTAATAAAAAGTTTACTCACTGTTTTTTCTTGTCTGTCTTGTCGTTGATTATTATCTAACGTACTCGTAGTTCATTTAAATTTTTAGTACCTAGATTTGCACCGGCATTTATTAGTACAGTGTACTAGACATACCAATATCTACCACTTACTTGGATAATAAAAATAAATAAAATCCGGTCAAGTGCGTTCCGTGCCAAAACGGCAAAAAAATCACGTTTGTTGTGTGGGAGTCCCCATAATTTTTTATTATATTCTATTTTTTAGTGAAAATTTCAACTTTCTAACTATCACGGTTCATGAGATACAGACCAAGACAGACGGACGGACAGCGAAGTCTCAGTAATAGGGATCTCGTTATACTCCATAAGTTACAATGATGTTATTTTTGGCTCGATTAAAAATTAAAAGACGTGATATTCCAAAACGTAAATTAATATTCATAACTAGTTATAATTAAATGTAAAGGTTTTTAGTGTATAATTATGTATATTGTAATTCTTATTGTAAATAAAAATTCATATCCTTTTAGTAAGGGTAAATTAATAGTTATAATTACATTAAATTAATCTATTTATAGAAATGGGGAATGTAATTTTTGTCCCCCCTTATCTCTCGAGAACTGCTTATGCTCCAATGATGGTTGACCCCTCTATGGATAGCCCTCGATCTGGAGGCAAGCCAAAATATCGAAAATTTGACCTAGCCCTAAGGGGTCAAAAGTTATAGGCCAAAACCTATGGCGTGGTGCGGCACGAAGCACCGCGCAAGACACCGTACTAGTTATAATAGAAGAATTTAATATTTGATACCCTTCAGGAGGACTTAAATAATCAAGACAGTTATTTATCGACGCTCTTGATACACACCCTTCTGAGATTACTGGATCACACCCTTCTTAAAGCCCCTTCTAAATTTAAACTAGAATATTGACATTCGAAAATTCAAATCTAATATCATATTCATAAAGATTCCATAATGGATTGTATACAAGGTAGTGTAGAGGTAGACCACGTGGAATATACAACGGTAAAGGGTTAAGCAACGAAGACACACTTGAGCGAAAAAATTCCACTACGAGCATCGTATCTTGTAGAACCGGTTTAAAGTTTTTAACTACATAAATTACTGGCACATCGCTGCTTCGCCAATGCGTTCGCACAATGTTAGCTCATTTCTTCCCTAACTAACAATTTTTACTTAGCTAAGCAGAAAACGAGTTGACATATTTTTAGACTTAATACAAGTCTGTAGATCGACCGTCATTTATTTAATTCTCAGAATAACTAGTTAGTTCTTGGTAATGACGTTTAATTAAAAGATGGAATGATTTTTAATTGTACGTACTTACTCAATAAACTCAGTTTATTTCTTGGTTTCAAACAGAAAAAAATACCTGAACCATTATTTTACCGGTTCTATTTATAGCGAAGTACTGTGTACCCCTTTGAAGATAAAGAAATACATGATATTGTATATTGTAAGTTTAGTATCTAGTTGACCAGAATTAATGAAATGTTGAGTAGTAATTTTTACTTGTGTTTTTACTCTTCATCAATTTTTTTTTTGATGTCGCATACTTCTTGGTGTAACTGACTGCCTCGGTGGCGTGATCGGTAGTGCATCCGCTTTCGCGCCGGAGTCTCGGGTTCGATTCCCGGTCGGGAATAAACTTTGTGTGAAGACAGATACGTTTGTACCGAAGTCTGGATGTTTCCTAAGTAGGTTTTAAAAAAAATGTATACAAGTATTTATATCAGTATATCTAGTACTCATATTACAAGCTCTGCTTAGATTGAGACTAGATGGCATTGTGTGAATTGTCTTAACATATTTATATTTTACTATTTATTTAACTTTTACTCCTATTACTGTACATTATTAGGCTTGTATAGTAAGGTTTGATCTAATGTACATAATTGAAGGGCCACGACCTCAATTAGACCACGGAGTCTAATAATCACGTTAATCATAAAATTACAAATGCGAAGATTGTCGATTTCCGAGCTCCGACACGTTGGTGTTGGTACCCGGCGACCTTTGCGAGTTATGTACAGTCGACCACAGAAGTGCTTGTAATAATGTATATTAATAATATATATAATATGCCGACGTACTTAGATACTTTCTTGATAAAGTGAAAATTCATAATTAATAATACGTACAGCAAAAACTGTTTAACCGTTATTAAGAAACGTGCAATTTGACAAAATTATTTAAAGCTTGCAATAATATCGCATAGCGAACGCCTGTCATCTAATACAGTATTTCGTCCTACTTAGTGTACTATAATGCTAAGTACCTTTATTATATTATGGCGCAATCTATCGCCGCGGCACTTAATAATCACGTAATAAAAAAGCATGGTCGTGAGTTTTTCTTGCCAGGTTCTTTGCTCACAGGCTTTACCTATTGCCTTGCGAATCTGGCGGTAAATGCATATTTAGAAGCATTTTCTTTTTTGACGTTCATAAGTGTTACTTTGTGACCTACATGAATAAAGATAGTTTGTTCTTTTTTTATTTTTTTTTAATATTGAGTAGGCTTACCTACTCAATATTAAAAAAAAATAAAAAAAGAAAACCTAGCTGTGGACAGTGTATCCATATTTTTTTTTAAATAATATTTAATATTTTTGGACATTCTCACACAATGTCACACATTAATTCCAATAAGTATAAAAATCGCAAAGTAATTATGTAGTGAAATACCTCAAAAAGCACAGTAAGGGCCCAGACCGCGCACGGATAAAGTCGATTTTGAGCGACAGCAGCGCTATTGTTGCCCGAATCATCCGACGGGCGGGTGAATGACCCAGAGAGCGCGATTTTGAAAATGTTTTGCGACAAACGTTCCACGTTGAGTTATTGTTATTGAAGTTGAATATTTACAGCATAACAAAAATGTTGAATTATTGGAAATAAACGACTGCCTATTTGTAAAATATTCCAAGAGTAGTTTTCGTTATAAAATGATCCTAATTACTAGATAAATAAATAAGAGTAGTTTGAGACACAATTTTTATGATTTTCTATTTATAATAAACAATCAAGAGCAGGTCCGGACTGACCTTTTTGTATTCTACTTACCTAAAATTCCAACTACGAGTACCTATGTATTTATTTGTAATTTTACTACCAAAGTTTATTCTTATTTCGTAAAATTTTCATTCAATAAAATAATTGCAAATTCAGTAGGAAGTACGGTCGAAATAACATCACGCCTTTCCTCGCTAGTGTTTATATCTACGCAAGGAAATGTGCCTATTGCGTAAACTCAAATACTTTTTGCTTACGATCACCTCGCAATCTAAAAAATCTTCTAGGGTTGTACAAAAAATTGTCAATAAATGAAACACAAGTATAAAAATGGTTCATATAATTAAAAGTAAACAAAATATGAGTCGCCACCTAAAAAGCGTGCTAGGGTTGTACAAAAATTAGTTATAAACAAACATGAAATTTATAAATTATTCATATACTTAATTAAACGAAAGTAAACAATAACAAAATATGAGTTTAAGAGTTTCTAATGTTTTTTTCATTTTAATGATTACTGATCAAATTCTGATTTCTACTAATTTGATGATAAAATCAATTGCTATTGCAAAACCTATCAGAATGAAAATGTTACCAGCTGCCCGATTCACGTAATAAAAACCGTAGCGTAGTGACTTAAAAATGTCACTTCGCACACTTTTTAACCGACTTAAAAAAAGAAGAAGATTCTCAATTCGCTGTATTTTTTGAACCGATTTTGATGATTTATTTTTTATTTGAAAGCTGGTGATCCCGTGTGGTCACATTTTAATTTCATTAGGATCGGACCTTGGGTTTACACCAGGTAACTCTTCAAAATCGTATAGGAATTGTATAGAAATTGAGCTATTGGAAGATTTATGACAATCCAAGACTAGATAAGTAAGTGCGTTAAAAACAGAAAACCAAAAGGCGATTTCTAAGTTTCTAAGTTAAAACGACTTTTGAACTGGCGTGTTTACGTGAATCGACCGGCTGGGTAGTTAAGTTACCTCAGTCTCTTTCAAAATCATTAGACGTTCTTCTCTTTCAAAACACGTAAAGCTCTTTCTTTCCTCTCTTTCATAGCCTCTATGACATTGGGCGGGTCACGAATAGGCATGCTTCGTGACTGCCGAGGATCAACTAATTCTGGAAGGAGGCAATCGTAATAAAATCTAACTAATTTCATCTCCATTTTCTCCTTCCAAAATTTGTCGTCCTTTTCTATAATATAAACTTTCATAGGTACAGTAGCACCAAACCAGATGCCAAGCATGCAAACGTTTCTTTTAGTTATATGTAGCTGTCCCTGAATTTGGAAATACCAGTAATGATTTTTATTTATGACATAACCCTTGGAAGCATTGTCCTTAACACAAAAGGTATGTTTGGCCATTGCTTCATCAAGAGTCATGCCAGCTAAAGAATGTGGGCACTTAATTTCAATTAAACCGTTTGCATAAATGCCATCTGGTGTAGTACCAAGAAATTCATATTGATCGTCGACGAACAAACCGCAACCTTGTATACTAATATTCTCTTGAATTTCTAACTGTCTAATTGCAGTTTCTTCGTTTTCGATACCGTACCGTACAGCAGGCAAACTGGAGATATTACTACCATAAACGATTTTACAAACAAGAGCAGCACAACTTGTGCTCTCTCGTTTTTTACAAACTTCCCCGAACGATGATGAGGTTAGTAATTTTCTCCTTGTACTCATCCACTCAGCACTACTTCTTTGCAAATGGGTCGACCTTTCAAGCTCCTCTCTTTCAGCACAAGACAACTTTAAATCAACTAAAAAAGATGACTTGGCTTTCTCATATAATTCTGGACTCAGATCAGGTTTTTCGCAGTTTGGTCCATAGTGAGCGTCTTTCGATACAGCGCTGTGGCTTTTTTTCAATCTTAATTTAGGTTTAGCAATTAAACGGTTTCTACGATTACTATTTTCCACTTTCGCGATCAAAGGATTAGGACTAGATTTAAATATGACTTCATGAGTTTTACTATGAATCGATCCCGTATTAAAAGACACAACAGCAGCTGCGCATCGGCCCGCATAAGAACCACGGGAAGAATAATTTACACGCTTACCCCCAACTAATTTGGCAATTACTCCGTTAAAACTTTCAACTATATTACTTGTGCAATTATGAATTAAATTTCTAGAATGATATGACAGTCTTTTACTTAAAATTTCTACCGCGTCCATTAATCCGCATCCAACAATTGCTGGAAGTAACCCAACAGGTTCTATTCGACGAGTGTCAGGTCTACAAAAATACTCCTTGCAATGTTGGTGATTACCAAATACGTGTTGTGGACCATTTAGGATATCTTCACTAAGATTTTTTATTTTTTCTTCGAGTGACTGATTTTGATCCCCCCAATATTTAATCGCGCATTTTACACCCGTTCTTAAACGCAAATACCTTTCTTTTAGGAATTTCCGCAACTCGCAAGGATACTTAGTGTCTTTCGACAATTTCTCCAAGCTATTGCAGTAGTTTCGTAAAAGATCAAAGACCATTTTTATCAACACTACCTATAGACACTGCGTACTCCGCTTCTTCCTTGACAGCTTCTGCCATGGAATGTGCTGCTGTCTTTTCCCACCAATCGCAAACCGTATTATTAATTTCATTGTACAATGAAGGTGACATGATTGGTAGGGCTACTGCGGCACTTAATGTTTTTAACTGAGAGTAGCTCCCACCAGATGATATGATACCAGACACAATTTGATGATTCACTTCCATGCTATCTTCTTTCTTTTCAACCAAACACACAGTAAATTTCATATTACACATACTACATTTTATGATGAGTTTTGAGTCCAGACCAACTTTTACTTCACCTATTATACTGAGGTAACTTAACTTACAATCCATTGGACCGTGGTCCCCTATGGCCTGAAGAGCTTTAAAAAAAAAAAGAAATATCCACTACTCTACGCCCAACTTCCACTTCATCCACCTTTCCCTCTTGACGGTTGTCAATAACTAGTTCCTGTAAAGAAAGATAATGGCTTGATTTTTATTATAAAAAATAATTCAAAAGGTATGGGCCAAATTTCTTCAAACATAGCTAAGAACTCCCTTAGAATACATCTTTGAAACACAGAACACTAGATCAAAATCTTAAACGTTTTTATCAGTCTTCGTCAATTATGAAAGTGAATAAATAAACATAATAAAAAACTGGTTGCTTGTAAAGTCGGTTTAGGACGATAATTTTATCGGATAACGTCATAATATTATTCTCCATCGCTTGTACTGCGCTCTCGCTTGACCCTAGCGTGACATAATGTGACACTTTTTTGTGCGTGTTGCCGGTGTTCATCGATTTATAAGACGTTATCACGTCATAAATTTAATAAATCCGACTATATGCATAAAAACTCAAAAGGTAAAAAGAAAACAAGTCTACGGTCTTGAATTATGTTACATAAAAATAAATAAGAACACTATTGTAATAAATCGAATTCAACAGTTGAGACCCATTGAAATCCTCACAGGCTCGAAGATATTCCTGACTAGCTAAATATTTCTTTAGAAATAGGCCCCGACTGCTAAATACGCTATATTACAATGGTGTTGTTATTTATTTTTATTACACATTTTCATTTTTTAATCTGTCGGGTTTTAACATTTTTATTGTTTATTTATTTATATTCATAACTGACGAAGACAAATATAAAAGTGCAAAAGAATTCATACAATATTATGTTCGTGATGAACAGAAATTATAAATTTCCTTTACGCTATACGTATAGGTTTTTTATGGCGTCACTTATTCTATGTCACTCGGGTTTAGAAGACAATTCTAATGATACTAAAAACATTAAAATCGGTTCAATAATTTTGAACTTATCGTGCCACAAAGATATATTACTTAGTATACATACATACATACGTACACCAGTCGCGTAAAAGATAATATTTTACAAAAAAAATTCTTGATTTTGGTAAAATACGAGACTTGAACGTGAATTTTCTTTTGAGAAAGTAATTGAGAAGTATGTGTTTGTCTCACAATGAAAATAATAAATATTGCAAAAAAAAACTGTAGGTACTGAGATTTTGTCTTCGCCCATCACTAGCTAGTTTGTTTATTTATGTAACAAGTCTACAAGAATTACGTATAACAACTTACCTCTATACAGCGCGTAGCAGTGTTGCTCGGAGTCTCGGCCTGAAGGTTTTCTTCATTTTCAGTACTGGAAATATTATTCATCAATATCCACTTTTTATTTATTTTGTAATTTTTGTACAACCCTACGCCAGGCACGGCGCGCGCGCGCCCGTGCAATTTCTGATAGGAAACATACCTACTTCCACTTCCACATATTTAGACATGATGAACATGAAAACTAATAATACTGTACCTAATAATAGTGTAAGCAAACTCATTGCTTTGAAATACATAAATATATGAAAACTAATACTATATTATGTAATAAAATTTATTATTATGAAAATTGTTCCTATAGAAATTGACTTTATTACTTATATAGATATTGAAATTACGTAATTATTACCTACTGGACATTGTAATTTTTCTTCTTAGACTGACATACCTAATTGTGTACCTATCTAATTACATGTCAAATCAATATTTACATGCTGTTGTAGGTATATGTCTGAATCAGGCGATCTAAATTATTGTACCTATTTGCTTTGTAATGTACCTACCCTGTTCAAAATGCAAATAGATTATATTATTATTACTACTAAGACATGATAAGCATACACACAAATAAAAGTAATAAAACTAGGATTTTTACTTGACACTAACACAAATCTAGTAAATTTTTTCTAGGTATTTAGGACAAGACGTAGTCAAGTAGGCAGGTAAATAAATAAGTAGGGAGGAACTTACATTTTATTCCGAGATCTTTTGGCTTTCACGTTTTTATAATGCGTACTAAATTTTCTTTTCGCTGGCATGGCACTCAGCAAATTATCCTGCGAAAAGAGACCCTCGATTACCAATTACGTTTATGATACCTATTGCCTTTATCATGTTGAAAAATCTATGTATGTCGTGCAGAGAACTATATACCCCGCCAGTTCATATCTCGAGAAAATAAGGTGGGCAAGGCTTTGATTGTTTCAAGCCTGAATTGATACCTACTTTACAAGGTTCATAAATAATTTTGTATTTCTTACGATTTATATCTAGTTCCATCATGGTTTTCTTTCAGACTTTCATTATATCGGTACTTTCTATTTACTGAAAGTAAATTAGTTATAAAAATATTGTACTTACAGTTTTTCACAAAAAACACAAATTCACAACACGTAATTTTGCTGTAGCATCCGACACGCGTGGAGTCACTTTGAAATTCTATGGCGCACTGGCGATTAGTTGCGACGATCGTTCTATCGGGACGCGTTTGAATTTGCATACATTTTTCTATGGAGAATTTACGTAAAACATATCTAGATTTTAGGGCTTTAAAAGGGGAAGTCTTTGTTTGTAAAGGTACAAAAAAAAGTACATGGTTATATTTATTGGCTTTTTCAGTGTTCAAAAAGTGTTTCTTTTTATCAATTTGTGTTGATTTATTGGGTTAAATCTGAAAAATACGAAGGCAGGTTTTCGAATTTTTTCTCAATTTTGTGCATTTGTTGACGTTTATTATATAACAACTACAGGGTTTTAAGAGTTAAAATTAGCACTAACATCATTTTTGGTCTTTCATTTTAATATATACAAATTATCGTTGTTATTAATCATATGTAAATAGGTTAAATATGAAAAATCGTAACACTCTTTTCGGTGATTTTCACGATCTGGGCCCTTAATATTAGACTGTGATAATGTGAAGCAATGTGATGTGATAAAATCTTAATTTTAACTTAATATTAGACTGTGCTTTTTGAGGTTTTTCACTACATAATTACTTTGCGATTTTTATACTTATTGGAATTAATGTGTGACATTGTGTGAGAATGTCCAAAAATATTAAATATTATTTTAAAAAAAATATGGATACACTGTCCACAGCTAGATTTTAAGCCTGCTGAACTTATATTGACGACCATTCACAAAACATAAAGCATCCCTTTGTCGTGTATTTTCTTCGCCTTACTTCACTTACCCGGACTGCAGAGATCTTAAGTATATTATATAATATAGGTATTATCTATCTGTATATTATGGTGGGGGCACCATAGTATAGGGTAGTAGTAGGGGCATAATAGTTAGGTACCGGGGGGCAACTGTAATAGACTTGCGCCTATTACGGGGGACCAAGAAGACTAATCCATAAAACTTACCCTCTCGGAGATACAACAGATTCAATGTCATGACTATTTTCTGCTATACTAAATTAAGTAAATATACTGCTAAGATAAATATGCTAATAATAAATTTTTAGCATATTTCTCTTGTGTACATAACTGTACGTTATAATGCGATTGGAGGATAATTAACATAACTGGTCGGATCTAGAAACGATTATGTTAATTACTAATCTGGTTATAAGAGCATATTGTAAGTAAAATATATATTTTATTGGACCAGCTTTGGCTAATGATGACGCCTCGTACTTATGCCCTATGATATATAAGGACATTGCCTAAAGGCTAGCGTTTAATGGCGTTGATGCCCGTATAGGAAACAATAATTACTACTGCCTATAGCTTGTAAATGGTAGTCAATTTACACATACAGACACACACGCGTCTTTATTCCCCAAGGAGGTATAGGTACACAGTGGTTAGTGGCCAGTACCTATTAAGTAGGATAGTAAAAATATACGTATTTGCCAGAACCTTGTCCGTCGGACAGCAGGTGCTCACTGTGCAGTTGATGATTTTAACCCTGGAGATTATTTTTAAAATCCTTTAACACCCCCTTTTATGATTAGAAACTAAAATGAATAATTTCGGATTTTTTCTAGAAAGACATAAATAAGTAGGTATACGTCTAAACCCAATAAGTACTAAAACTGTCCCTAACGTTCCTATTTTTAGGTCGGGCCTTTAGTCTAACTTAATTCAGTTCAAATTGAATAATAGCGAAATGGTAAGGACATAAAAGAATAGTAGAATTTAATTCTGCTATTTTTTTTTCGTTTGGTAGGTAAGTAAAATATATTCTATCACGAATTTCGACAAAATGTAACGCGGAATTCCACAAAGTAACTTCTAATACTGCTGTTATATCTTTGTAAAGGAAACATATTTACTTGGAAACAACATAATAATATGTAATTATACAGCGGTTTTTGATTTTTTTAAATCGTATGATAGATTTCAAAGTAAGTATATTGGGCGATGGTGCAAATCCACACGAAGGCCGACGCAATATTCTAAACAAGTTAATGACTAATTATGACTTTAGAAAACGAATGAGATGAAGCATGCTTAATCTTATTGATCTGATCGGCAGATTCCGAAAAGAAAAAAAAACTCAGGGGAGCAATCAGCCAATAACATTCTCATGATAGATGTACGCGACTGGTATGATAATTTGATCAATACATACTTTAGTAGTATACCATCGCCGGGCGCCACTGGAAATACCTGCTTGTAACCAGAGACGCCCGGCAACGGACGTTAGAGGGGCCGCGGTCTCTCGGAATTAAAAATAATAAAAAAATATTTTCAAAGTACTGTTATAATCTACGCATTGACCTGACCATCATAATGCAAGCTTGTTGATAAAGTTCATTAGATTCACGTACAAAGATAAGCCTAGCCTATTTATACCTATGTTATACATACTCGTAATAGAGGGCCGTAGAGACTTCCGTCAGGTAACTTTAATTAAAGTGTCGTATCTTTGATAGTAGTGAAATGTCACTTTATATACCATTTGCTATCACGTTAAAAACACATTTAAAATCACGTTTGAACAATATTGGACTCACTTTAAGGTACTTATTCAGCTGCCAATGCAACAAAAAGCGTTCTTTATTAAATTTCTGCACCCGGATATACGAGGGAATATGTTGCAGTAAAAGATGCCGAATTTAATTTAAACAACTGACGGTACTCATTTACAATCAGTACATTTTCTCCCATTTGGTTTTATTTTACTCATTATTATTTAAGGTCGGTACATTTCGGTAGCGATTTGACGTGTTAAAGATAAAGTGAAAGTTGATCGATGTCAATGGAGCATGGCAATTTAGTAAGGTCTGAGCTCCGTCAGAAGAATAAAAGGTCTCAAGAAAGATTACTTTTTAAATAAGTACATTTTTTTATGTAGAAAGCAAGTCTATAATTACTTGCTATGTAAAATAGAATTCTATACAAATTAATGGATGGTGTTTATTACTTACTAACGGACCCCCGCGGCTTCGCCCTCTTGATAAATTAAGTATAAAGGTACACAAAAACCTTTAATGCGAATCACTCTATCCATTGGTGAAAACCGCATCAAAATCCGTTGCGTAGTTTTAAAGTTCTAAGCATACATAGTGAACGGAAACGATTTTGTTTTATACTATATTATGATTATGATATATGATACCATCCTTAAACATCCAATGATTTTACCATAGATTTTTTATAGAAACATTGCTATTTCTCTAAAACTTGTGACTGTTAAATTATATTCATAATATAGGTATCCAGATTTCTTTAAAACTATAAAATTCAATAAAATTGATCTTAAATAATAACACCTCGAACTCCACCTCGTAAACTTGGTCATTGACCTTCCGTGACCCGCTAATTTTCTCATCCATCGGTATTCGAAAAAGTAAAACACATTTTTTTTTAATTAACGGAAGTTTATTACTTATTTCATGGTTTTTCGCAAATGTTGTTTGTAGGTATCCTGAAAATTAAAAATAAGTAGTCTTAACTAATTGAATTCAAGGCGTTCATAAAGGGAAAATTAAATTATCACATTTCTGTCGCTAACAAAAATACAAAGCCTGTAATAGACCGGCTCGGCGCCACAGGGAATACTTCCGAGCACCTGAGGTGCCCGGCAATGGACGTAGGGGCGAATGCGGACTGAGGCCACGGACTCAAAAACAAAAAAATGGCCTGTAATAGGAGCCAGTCAGGGTTACATACATAAAACAAAGTGGTATAATACTCTGTATTAGCTAATTTAAAGTAAGTTTACTCAAGTAGTTTCTTACAATTATTTATGTGACGGCAGGCCTATGTCACTCGCCTAACAATCGCAAAAAATACGTGACGTCAGCGACAACTTGAAGTTGTAAGTCAGTAAGGGTTGTCTCTTGTTTGTGATACGGCATTGACCATAGAGTTGATATTGAGGCATTAACGTCATAATAATTATTGGTGAAATTATTCTGGTAATTTCCTGTCAACCCTTACGTTCGAATTATGTTCTCTGTAAACAAAAGAATGTGCTTTAATTAACGTCGGAGTGCAAGTTCTGTATGTAAGAACCTGGCTGTTCTCTCTGAGACAGTCTTGAGAATGCCTCGTGTAGAGGTGAAACATATGTCGACGTTTTAATGTCTTCTATTTTAGCGAAAATAATGCTATTATTTGAAAAAGTTTGAACATCATACTTACCATTGCTTTGTCATGGACTTTCGCCAGGTAACGCCTGATTCTATCCAATATTTGTAAATATTAATGATCGAGGCTGGGTCCAAGCGTCTCTTCCAGTTCGCTTGGGCGGGCATTTCTTATTTATAATAATGATAAATAATGATATTATCTAAGTTTGAAATATTGTTCATGAATTGAATTTCACTCTGTATGCTTATGTGATTGCTGGGAAAACTTTGGTCATTCACCTTTAATGCTTAGGTAATATAAATTTAAATTCGTTGTAGTTGGTACCTATCATTAAATTTTTTAAAATGATAGACTACACAATTGCGCGATTACTGAATTACTAAATTTTTCCGTTATTACCTCACGTTAAAGCAAGGATGCCGTGGGTGGACCTACGTAACCATATTAAATTTAGATTAATCATTTACGCTAAAACTATCTTGAAGACTATACGATGTGAGTGTATTTATACGAAGGCTAAAATTATAAACAGCCGGACGGAATGCCCTGAAAGTTTTCCGCTCACGTTAGTTTTACAATTTATTTACTCATTTTTATGAATATGATAAGCATGAACATTATGTTAGTACCGAAGTACTGAGAAAACAATGTCCACTTTGCATTTAGTATTTAATTATGGTAATTTTAATCGCCTATTTAGGGCCACTTTAATATAATTAGATACAGGTTTGACCTTCTATTTAGAAGGTATTTTTTTATTTCAACAAATGTTATATTTAATAATAATAAAATGCATTTGTCAACGTTGGAATATCTAATTGGCCTTTCAATAAATCGATGGGTCATATGGTATAAGAGACAAAGTGCAAAAATACAACTTTACAGGAGAGCCTTCCAAAGTTTTAATTTGCTGTAATTTCTCATAGATACAATCGAAGTTTACGAAACTCTGCTTGTTCGTTAAGACAACTATCTTCTATATTTATAATACAATATTTTAATTACACATTAATTTGTTTTTTTTAATACTGTTCATTGGCCCTTTTACGTTAGATTTTGTTATTGTTCAATAATTCTCTAAATATCTAACTATCTCTTATAATAATTAACGAATTATCAACTACTTCAATTGTTATTTGAGTGTTTCCAAGCAAAAATGATTTGAATGAAGTTTGATTGAATAGGCAGTTGTTCTTAGCCTGAGCGTTTTTTAAATAGCTCACATGATTCATTATATCGATAAAATTGGTAGTTTGGCCCTTATATATAGGACCCAACGAAATATCCCGCTGGCGAAATCTGGTAAAAATAGACGCACTGTCTTGTTTTAAATTTAAAATATAAAACAATTGTTATATTATTTACTTACCTGTTAGAATAAAAACTTTTCATAGTTAAACTGCGTTATACCGTACTGTGCCAAAGTACTGCAAGTTTTCATGCGATTTCTCGGTACAGTGACGAACGTTGCATCATTTCATCTCTAACGTTAGCAGTGCATTGACAATAAAATTGTTAATCGCTAAACGACCACCATTTCTGAGAAACGTTTGCCATTGACATTTCTTAGCAACGTGGTAATGTTTACGTTCAGTGGCGGGTGTTTACAAACAGTAAATTGTTTACTCGAGTTCGACTGACATAACGCGATGCAAGCGTCACGGCACGGCACGTCACCGCACGTCACACGCCACCACGCGGCGACGGAGGCGCTAAGCCTCGCCGCTATTGCTAAACCGACCAATCCAGTTCTATTGCGTCTTTAATTATATTACAACGTAGTATTTTATAGTTCTTCGTATTAAACATTATTTAAAAAAAAACGTTCTTGTATTTTACCTATTGAAAGTTAGGAATGCGTGGAAGTAAAAAAGTTACGTAGCGTGCGGGCGTGCCGCGATTCAAAGAAGCGAAGTCAATCTCTATTTAATTTTGTGCGAGGTTCATTGGCACAAGTCCGGATAGTTTGCATTGAATTTGCTATAAATAGATGTATTTCGCAATCAAAGGCTGTGATCGTAATACGATTTTTTTTTGAAAGAGACGGACATTACTAACATGCGATTATACCTAGAAGTTAATAATAGAACACGTAATAAGTGGTAATAACTCTAGTACCCACGGAATACCTCGTTACTGCGTATAAACTTGTAATGCCACTTTGATTAAACTAATTTCATATTTATATACAACATATCAGTACATATTAGTTCTATCAATCCTGCACTTATATCCCGTTCAGGTAGGCAGAGAAAATAGATTTTCACTTCCTACGATCAATGCATATTCTTACTTTTTTAACATAAGTGATTTGTCTGCTTTGACCATTCACAGTTGCTTCATATAGGTCATGTAAATAATATAAACCTACCTAGGTAGGGTATTTTACATTAGGTATAGGTACCTGGGTAGGTACCTAATGTCTGTTTTGTCAATCTCTGTCATCCAATTCTCGCTATGGATCGACCATAGAATTGCTTAGATCAAATATACCTATTATTTATTAAATATTTTTATCATATGTTCCTTTTTTATCTTGTTTATTAGATCTTCTGACACACTACAATATCACATAATTATAATATAACTCAGAAGCTAATAGCATAACGAGATACATGATTATTTTAATACTTAGCAAGTATCGGCGATATTTTGATTAAATACTAGACAATATTTACATATTGTATTCAATATGTCCTTAGTTTATCCTCATGTTTTGTGATATTATTACATATTAAATAAGATACGTCACATTGTTTAGAAAACTGATTAACGTAGTTTGAGGTTACTGGGTTATTGCATGGTGGCGTCGATTATATATACTCTTTACATTATGTATTGTATAGAACGCTCGTCATCGAAAATACTATATTTATTATATATTCTATATTTAATATAATTCTATATATATATAATTCTAAACTAGTAATAAATTATAATTATAAATAATATGTAACTGAATACTAAAGAACTTTACTTTAGTATTCAGTTACATATTATTTATAATTATAATTTATTACTAGTTATCCCAGCGAACTTTGCATCGCCTAAAATATTAAAAAAATATATAAAAAAAAGTATGTAAATTGAAAAACGCGACAGACGGACAGACAAATTGTCGTATTAAATATAACTATCTACTTGCAGGTACTTATCCAAGATAGCCTCACGGGCATTACCAATTGGTAAGTAAGCATAGGCAATTGCCAAAGCTTACTTACAGGCGACGAAAGCTTAACAAATTCCAAAAAAATACCTATGCTATCCTTTCTCTTTATATTTATTTAACTGGCGGTTCTCCACGGTTAAGTTCTATTTATTCATTATCAGAGCACAAGTACATGTAAATATAGAAGTTTTTTTTTCTAATACTAAAGTTAACTGTAATTAAAATTTATTTGTTTACAATAAGAATTAAAATGTACAAATATAGAAGCAATAATAATTTTTATTTTAAGTACTTACTGACATTTGTAAGAGCCATTTAATGACCTATACAAATAAATAAATCGTTTGATTTCACTAATTTATACTGCTTTTTTTATATAAATCCGCATTACGTCCATACCTGGTGTCCTGGGTACTTCCTTAAAAAGGATTAACCCAGGGTTATGCAGAGTCAGCTGGTCTTTCTTTGTTGTGTATAGACTTAGTGATTTATTTATAATTTATTTCATAATACTTTAGGACTTATCTATAGTTTATGTTATACATAGATTCCTCCTTCCTTAGAAAAGGAAAAACCCTATACCAACCCATCGGACCAGCATGGTATGTAGGCTGTATTTCCCCCTCTTTGGGGAACGCCTATACCCAGCAGTGGGTGTCAAATGGGTTGAGATGATGAGATTCCTCGGAAAATGCTTACAAAACTGCCTAGTTAGTATTTTTTAATCGATTAGGAAACCTTCAATACAAAGATAGAGTAGAAAATGACGAACAGTGAGAAACGTCACTTGACATTCCGACCTTATTCAACATAACTATTTATAATTTTGTTATATTATGTTCATTCGACACGAGCCGAGAGGCAGCCGGCCTTGTGAGGCGCTGCGGTGAACTACTGCCAATAAGTGGATAATTTTGTACAAACTTGTCCATTATTTGTAACTGTTTATGTTCATGCAATCACTTTACACTACTGAGTGGACATTATGTAAGTATATATGACGCATTTTGTACATTTTCGTAGTAATATATATCATATTGTAGCAACTCTTACAATAGAATTATTGACTGCCTCGGTGGCTCAGTGGTATGAGTATGCGACTGCCGCCCCTGAGGTCCCAGGTTCGATTCCCGGGTAGATTTAAATTATTTGTGTAATCCACAAATGTTTGTTTCGGAGTTTGGGTATTTTCTATGTATAATATGTATGTATTTAGAAATTTATAAGTATGTTTATCAGTCGTCTAGATCCCATAACACAAGCTTATATTAGCTTAATTTGGGCTAGATGACGTTGTGTGAAAATGTCCAAAAGTATTTATTATTATTATTTATTAGAATACCTACATTATTTTTACTAACTGTAGCCTGCGGCCTCTACCGGAGATTATCGGGATAAAATTATCAAAATCCGGGAAACTATCTATCTACTTACCTATGGATATACAATTATACATATCAGTTGAACTGTAAAATTATTTACAAAGTAGATAAGCGACATGAATGAACAGTAAAAACCATGTGCTTATCAGTTTTTATTACTTACATAAATATAATAGATTACAATAAACAATATTAATATCAAACAATCCTAAATTGTATGTGTGAAGTGAATATTCATGTCAGTAAATCATAATATTTGAAGGTCATCATAACTAGGTAATGGCTCACGGCAGCAACAAGTATATTAACTAATAGTTACAATATAAAAAAGGTTATATAATATTAAGTATTAGTATATCGTATGAAATTATTATTGCAAGAAGACTGAGTATTTCTAGAGATGAAACCTACATTCTTACAACATTCAGTCGATAATACTGCTCTACATAGGTAGAGCAGTATTATCGACTCTGCCCTATCAAAGCAGAGTCAAAGATATCCCACTTGTAAAAATAATACGGAATAGTTATAGATACGTATTTTACTAGTATACCTACCTATCTATGGGAATAGTACTTTAGATAGTGATTTTTTTTTTAAATGTTATAACGTGTAACTTAGGCTATTTTTTTATCCCGGGACCTCTTGGAACCTCTTTCATCTAAGTATTTAATGTTTTTTTTTTCTTTTTACCTTTACACGTCTTATACATAATTTTATTCCTATAATATAATCTTTATATATAAAATTCTACTGTACGTGTCTCAAAGAGACAGTCTTGATAATGCCTCGTAAAAATACGTATCTATAACTATTCCCTATTATTTTTACTGATGGTGGGATATCTCTTTGAGACAGTCATGATAAGGCCTCGTGAGTAGGTGAAACATATGTCGACGTTTAACGTGTGTCGAGTTAGTGACTAACCCACTTATGTCCATCCTAAGGTTGCCTGTAAGAGATCACTCTTGGTGATAAGGCCGCCATTTGTACATACTAAATTGATAACAAGTTTCTGTATGTTTATTATATTGTATTGGTGTACAATAAAGCATATTTTATTCTATTATATTCTATTCTATTGGGAACTATAAAACTATGCTACACGAGCGTAGCCGTGGTCACCATTTAAATGGCTGAAATGGTCAGAACAATAATGATTTTTCATCACGGGAATAGGTGATTGTGAGAATTGGGAACGGAATGACAACAACAAAAGACTAAAAATCTATTTATGTCGTTCATTTACACCAATGTCTACCCCCTTTTTCTTAAATTCTATTCTTTCTATCTTTCTATCCAAAGGTTGCCTGTAAGATATTACTGTTTAGTAATAAGGCCGCCATTTGTACATATTCAATATGGATTGTTTTTGTTATGTTATTTTTGTATTGGTGTACAATAAAGTTTATTGTATTGTATTGTATAGACTAGGTGAAGGATGTGGGATATTAATGCGTTAGTGGGTATATTAATTCATAATATTTCAACTTAAATAAAACAATCTTAAACTCCTTTCAAATGGAAAGGTACAAACCACAATGATTGTAAATTGATTGAGGGCAACACGTACCGTACTATGGAATTTATAAATAATTTTATTTGTGCCTCCAATGTTATTTCTCCTTGATTTATATACTCAATACTAGCTGATACCCGAAGCTCTACCTGTGTGAAATAGATTTTCTATTCTCATTTTGTGTAAAAACCTATTATCAAGTAAAATAAACTCAAAGATTTCAACAAAACTGATTGTCTGTGAACTCTTTCAGTTCTTGGACTCAGAAACTCATCCAGACTATTACATACTAAGATTAGTAATACCACCAAATTAAAAAAATAGATTTCTTTATTTTATAATACTATACTAAAAATATTGGATAGAATCAGGCGTTACCTGGCGAAAATCCATGACAAAGTAATGGTAAGTAAGATGTTCAAACTTTTTAAAATAATTGCATCATTCTCGCAAATATAATATTTTTTGGGCGAATATGATGCAATTATTTTAAAAAGTTTGAACATCTTACTTACCATTACTTTACTATACTATAATTTTATAATAATTTAATAATAGAACTTAACGAACCCTTACTATTTATTACGCCTAATTTCATAATGCATACAAAAAACTTTATCACAGTTAAGATCATGGAACACCGTTCCGCTAAACACCTAACCACATTAGTAGTCGCGGATCGGTGCCTCTTCTACGACCAAATAAATATCTGTAATACGGACTAACTTCAAAAATGTAAACAATTTAGTCAATATTATAAGTTTATAACGAAAGTTGGTTAGTTTTCTCGTGGGTCCAGATGCTCATGGGACGGGGCCCATAATACTAACTGACGAATGGGATAAAAGGTAGTCTAATATATATATCTATCCTAATATATAATAGCAAATCAATCGAAACCGGTAACCATGATATTACCACGATTATAGCCAGTGATATACGAAATTTCAGCCAAATATATTCAGTTGGTTGTACGCTACGCTTGAACAAACATTATAGTTGACCATAGTTTTATTGATGTAGCGATGCGTGTCAGCGTGTGTGTATACAAAGTATTGACCCACAAGATCCATAACGCTCAAGTCATCATAATATTTAGTCTTGAATTTTGATATTCGAGTTCGCTGTCCTATATTCATATTCTTACTGCGTACTTTGTGTACGATGTTGAAAATACACAAAAAAAATCCATCTCGGATTTAAAATATAACGATTAAAAGGGTTTACAAAGTTTTTGCTTATTTTCAGAAGTAATATCATTTGACTCGTTCCTTTTAAAAAAAAGCAATTAAATTAACGTTTGAACATTTGCACATAGCGTCTAAATAAGTAGAACGTTTTAAAAACTAGATACTTAAGTTCATTTTTTTTATCTGTGAATTACATTTTACATGTAGACAATAATCAAATACTTGTAATAAGAACAGCAAAAATGCTAGTCTCTAGGGCTGGAGCAGTCAACTCCTCACCAGAAACAACAGACTAAGGGTAAGATTTATAAAGCGTACTTGGAATTAGCTTAACAAAATCGTCATTTATAATGCGACCTTCGTCTTTGTCTTAGCTTTAAGCTAACCCAAGTCTAAGTTCACAAAACGGTGAGTTACGAAAAACTTTGAGATATCTGTACTTACTTATAAAAATAATGTTCTCAAAATATACTTTACCATATTTTTTATTATTATTATAGAGGTATGTTTTATTTTATCAGATATAAATGCTAAAATTACACTTATAACCATGTGTTTAGAACTTAGTTCGAGCTAAGCCAAGTCAGACTATAAGTTCTAAATCAAAGATTGTTCTTAGCATATGCCTAGCTAAGATTTTGTTTAGCCGAGCTTGAGTTAAGTCCAAGCACGCTATATAAATCTCACCCTAAGGCACCACGTGGTGGCCTTAGTCTGCTGGTTGGGTGTTTCCTTGGAAACAGAACAGCCATAGGTTCAAGTTCACAAGACCCCAAGGACGCCATTCCATTTGTTTAAAAAATACACAATTTATTCAAATACTGTTCAACAAATATCTGTACTAAAATGTTCCTATCCAGAGAATGGACCTCTCGGCGTCTAGATTGCAAACTACCAATACACTAACCTTGTACCTACTTATATTGGTGTGGACTTTGTTAATTGTTTTTTGACTACCATTCAATAACACTACCATTCAATAATACCATGCAAATGACGTAAACGCATATTATTCCTACTGATAAGTTTATGTATGACGTACCTATTATTTAGTATGTGTTATTACGATTATTTCTTTCAATATTATGACTTTATTTTATTTTTACACTTTGTTTACAACATAATCATTGGGAAGTAAAATAATTACCGAAAATTACACCTACTACTCGTATTACTAGAAATTCGAATTATAATTTTCGCAACTTATACTAGACATTTTCAATCACGATTTCTCAATAGGTACATACCTAATTCGTCGTACAACAAGCGCCTCCGTATGACAGCAATATCAGCTAAACATTATAGGTGTATCTTCTTACAATGGGCATAGATTAACTGTATTGTAGGAGAGCTCACTTAACTAAATTGTTACACAAACCGAGATCTCTCAAGGACAAGGTCGATCGGTTTGAAGCACCTTCTGAATAACATTTGTGAGATTTGTGACGCGGATTTGTTATAATACTTTTTGTGTGTCTGAATTCATTTAACTTAATGTGAAATTTAAAAATAGAACTTCGTACTTAAATTTAAAAATAGGTTTGTAGGTATCTATTAAGATTTTTATTAAAAAAAAAAACAAATTACCAAAAAAAGGTTGCAAAATGAACACGATGAAAGTAATTAAGAATAACATTTCTTTAATAACTGCGCTTTCATTGATTGTAGGAAATGACTCGACACTTTTCTAGAGTAAACCAAAGTACCTACCTACCTAGGTTTATCGTAGGTTAGGTACTCGTGGACGCGACCTCTACGGGCGGTCTATTACTCCTGTTGTGTCAACTCAACCTAACTTGCGAGTCATGTTGATTATCAACCAAAATAAATAAATATAGTTAGTAACCTCCTGGTCCGACTGGTTCTTATAAAGAAAGGTGATGGGCTGTAATTAATTGACAGACTGACGGGCGAATATCAAATAGCGGTGTTCCTGGATGTAGTAATCCTTGGTGAATTATATTCTATTATATAAAAACCTACAAAGATAACCCACTGAAAATTTCGCGAAAACCCTTCGAGAATATATAAGGGAGTCGAAATGTATGTAGTCATGTAGCATGTAGGACTAGGAATGTTCATTCTTTGCATTGGTAATTTCTGGACAGTAACAGTCGTGAACTTCCAGATGACGAAACTTATAACATTAAACGATGGTCAAGGCTACCCCAGCAGTAACCAAGCGTCTGTTGGACTGTCCAAGCTGGATCCCAATGACTCACTCACAATGATCAGGACTACCTGATGGAGACATATTCTAGAACGAATCGAGAGCTACTCGATGTCAGAAGAGCCCGATTCTTGGGTCTAGTTGGTGGCTATGCAGGGAAGTGAACTAATATTTTTCCTTTGATTATGAATATAAGGGTTGTTTTATAGATGACTTAGGTATAGGTTGAGCAATCTATATCGCCTTCTCATGGCTAAGCTGAAAATGGCGAATGCACGTGTTCAGTCAGTATTATCCTATGCCCATGAAATGTTTTCGGGACGGGTGCGTCTACGCCTGACCTATCCTGACTTGATGCATCAATTCGAGGGCGACTTAGTGTCATTATGACCGAGTTAGTAACCTCATTGCGTGGACGGACTGATTCTTAAAAAGAAAGGTGATGGGTTGTAATTAATTGACAGACTGACGGGTGAATATCAAATAGCGGTGTTCCTGGATGTAGTAATCTTTGGTGAATTATAATCTAAAAGACTATTACTTTTACTACAGCAAATTCTTTTTTTTTACATTTTACACAACGTCATCTAGTCCAAACTAAGCTATAAGCTTGTGCGATGGAATCTAGACAACTGATTAACATAATTATATACTTCTAAATACATACATATTATACAAAGGAAACACCCAGACTCCGAAACAAACATTTGTGGATCAGTAAGTTACTTGTAAATCGGTGTTTTACTCTTTTTGTAATTCTGTTTATGAACAGGTCAAACAGCAAACAATAATTGATATTATGTCAGAACAGCGGACTTTTGGAAATACGTAAGTAAGCGGATCTATTTCGAATATTCATTCAGAATCTTAATTAAGTAGAATCACTTCTGAATTAAGATTCTAAATAGAATCAGCTGAATTCAACACACGGGAAGTGTTCGAGCATAATTATGTTGTTTCATATTCATGTTCTTGTCTTTATGATCTACATAAGTAAATATTTTGAATGTTTGAATCATATGCAAACTTTGCGCGCGGCTATCCCCAATTTGAACTTCTATACAGTCAGAAAAAGGATTCAAGACGGCTGTTATAAATGCAAGTAAATGCTAATTGCTAATTAAAATCACATTATTACATGTATGCATATGAAAATTATTTGCGTATTAAATGTAAAGCTAAATAGGTTCGAGCTACAAATAATGGACCCGTGCTAGTTTGCATAGTCTATGTACTTATGTGATATGACAGGGAAAACCGCAAACAGAATATCTTCCTTCTGGTGTCGTTGTGCACTGACCAATTGTAAAGGAAAACTTGGTGCAAATGTAATATTGGCACACTGTTACGGGACTTTAATAGGTAGGTACAAATTTTAATGTTGTCACGCATGATTTATAGACTTCAAATAGGTTTTACTACTTATTAAGTAGTTTTGTCATTCCCAATACCCGTGAAAGAATTTTGAAAATCGATTGTATAGATCCAGAGATCCCCTACAAACCTTATAGGCAAGCGGCGAACCCACTGAAAAACTAAAATGACTGACCAATCAGTGAAAATGTGATTTCCCCAATACAAATTTGTACTTTTTGTAAACCTTGGTTCAAAAGGCGTCGGGTAAGAAAACAAAATCTGTGCCGTTCCATGACGTCCATACAAAAAGTCAAAGTAACATTAATATTAAAACTGCTTAAAGACATGGTGGTAGGCCCCATGCACCGTCCATTCCGCAGCTTGGAGATAGACATATAAGGAGCGTATTAGTGTATTAGCTTACTAATAATATAGGCTGGAGACGGCCTTAGGGAACATCATCCAGCCACATCAGCCGACTTGAGCCGACATAGTGTGCCATCCAATGATGCTGTAAAATGGTTCACCGATTGCGAAGTCGTAGGTGGTGTCTTACCAGCTCGCGTCAAAACTAATTGGCATCTAAGACAAATAGTAATAAAACCTATTTACCATAATAATCAATGAATTCCAGAATTTATATTTGAGGAAATTTTATTGAAATAGTATATTGTGTCATAATTAAAGTCTCAAGTTCCTCACTGTCAAGATGTTAAATATTATGAATTGGGCACAAATCCAAATCAAAACCATATTTTAAATTAATTGAAATTATACTCTTTCAATTTTCAGTAAGTGCGCAGATATTGTTTTCGAAAAGTCTCGAAACAATTGAGTGTCCTTGCAAGGCTACTACCGAGCTCAGGCGTCGCCGTTGTCCAAGGTCGTATTACGTAAGAAACAACCTGTAAACATACCAATTCAACAAACTGGTTATTCGAATCAAATGCTCGAATTTTGAGTTTTGAAACGGTGAGGGAACCGAATCCCTTTTAGAACTTTATACTATTATTAAAAAGTGTAAATTGATGGGTCATACTTATCGTTGCATAGGTACTGATTCGAGTGGAATTCCTAAAATTTTGGGTTATATGCCCAAGAAAAAATGTTTAAATAGGTATAATAAAAAATATGAATGGCAAGTGTTCGCCGTTACTTTTAGATAATCTAAATACGAGTACTTTGCTATGAATAAAGATCCAACCATAAAATTGTGAGAAATATTATAAAACTTACTCAATGATGTCCAATTTTCAGTCTCGCTTACTTACAGTCATCGTCACAAAAGATACAAGTATGTAGATACTCGTAATATTAACTTAGCTGCTTATTCTGTTCTGATATTCAAGAACAAATTGATGAGGCGTTTGAATACTTCTAGAATTAATTGGTCCCAGTATAAATAAATTAGCTTCGTAGTTTAACTATCATGGCCGTATACATTAGTATTAGGTATAAGACATTCGTATTAAATTATAATACTAATTTATAGCTAAAAACTAGTTATATTAGTTCCTCATTTCATACTAATATACACATATGACATAGAGATAGAATATCCTGCATAATTTAAACACTTGTTACATAAACAAATCCACTTTACATAATGTTTCATTGGCATCTCACGGTAAATCGTGTGTTATCAATATTAGTGACATTATCTAACGCCTTGTCCCTATTTATAGTGATAAGTATTGATAGAAAATGGCATCCTAACATCTGACTTAGTTGGATTATTACATGTATACGGTTATCGTCATGCAATCGGTATTCACGCTACTTATGCAATAACCAATACTTATCTGTGTCTTATTGTCATCATTCTGTCCTGTCCTTTATACTGGGATCTGGTAGGAGTAAACTTGTTTAGACATTGGTTCCTCCGTGACAGCCAACGGTTTTTATAATCTACTACATTCAAAACCATTTTATTGTTAGCTTTTTGTTTTTCGCCGAGTGCGGGTCCTCTGCGATGGCCAGGCTTCTCGCTTCTTGCAAGTGAATGCCGGGGTACCGCAGGGGTCCGTACTATCACCAACTCTCTTTCTTCTGCATATCAATGATATGCTATCCCTCGGGAACATTCATTGCTATGCAGATGACAGCACACTGCACGGGAGTTACTCGGTTCGTCCGACGGCGGGGCGATCTGAGATTGAGGAGGAGAGACGACGACTCGTGGCTGATCTCGACCGTAACCTCGACAGTATCTCTCAATGGGGTACCGAGAACCTGGTCGAGTTCAATGCCCGCAAAACACAGGCGTGTGCATTTACTGCGAAGAAATCCCCTTTCCTTCCCCTACCCTCTCTTCAGAATGCATTATTACCAATGAAGGACAACCTTGATATCCTTGGCATAGACGTTCGTCGAGAGCTCAATAATAAAAACTACATCGAAAGATGTATCGGGCTAGCTTCGCGGAAACTAGGAATACTGAATAAGGTAAAGAGATTCTTTACACCGGACCACAGGTGTCTGCTGTACAAGACGCAGATTAGACCCTGCGTCGAATACTGCTCTCACCTCTGGGACGGCTCCGCGAAGTATCTGCTGGACGCTCTCGACGCTATGCAGCGACGGGCTATCCGTATTATAGATTGTCCGGAGGTAACGGGAAGCCTTGAGCCGCTAGCTCAGCGCCGAACAATAGCTTCCTTGGCCGCATTCTACCGTATTTACCACGGCGAGTGTTCTGAAGAGCTCTTCAATCTGATCCCACCCTCTTCCTTCCGATCCCGAACGACTCGTGCCGGGCAGAGATGCCACCCCCACACAGTGGATAGCATGTTCGCGAGAACCGAACGTTTTAAACGTTCGTTTCTCTGCCGAACGATAGTGGCCTGGAACGCCCTGCCTGTGCACGTGTTTCCTCCCACATATAATCCTGGGTTCTTTAAGCGGAGCGTGAAGAGGCACATCAGTAGGTCGTCAAGTTGAGGGCCACTCTCAATAGTAATGTGTGCTGTGAGAGTGGCCCACAATCGCTAGACGTCGTCACGACTTACCACCAGGCGGGCGGCGTCAATTTGGCGAACCAAATATAAAAAAAAAAAAAAAAAAAAAAAAGCTAAGAACGTACATAAACTAATTAATGTAGATATCTAAAAAATAAAACTGTAATAAATGAAGAAAACTGGGTAGGTAAGTGCAATAATAAATAACATAGGCAAGATAACGATGAACTTAAGAAGCAGTAGAAAACCTAATTAAATAATTTATTGCCAATTTTAATGCCATTAAATAAAATTATCAGAAAAAAATAGCGGTTCGAACATTTATAATTCGAAGCCGGATTTTTTTCTGATATTTTTTATTTCAAAGTTGGGTTTCGAATGAGAATTTTTTATTATGAAGTTGCTTACGTCAATTGGTAGTCCAACTTTTACTCGAAAACATTTTAACAACTCGTTTACCTTTTGCGCATAAATAGTTACTTTTACAACCTTGCCTTGGTGACTCAATATATTTACTCTAAAGTACTGCTCCAGATTTAATTACTCTCAATATAATGAACCTTGTAACAAGTACAAACATTTATATTAACTTGATTAACCAATAAAATTTATTTTAATATAGTAATTGCGTCATAATAACGTATCTTTTGTGACTGTATTATTGGCGTTCCATTTTAGGCTGTTCCAGTTTTGGCCTGAGATTCAGAGTGTCTAGTACCAGTTCCTTACGTTAATTTGCTCGAAATACATTTTCGTATTTCCCATACATTTCACACCAGCGCCCCTAGCGGTAACGTCGGCGTGTGAAATGTATGGAGGAATATGAAAATGTATTTCGAGCAAATTAACGTAAGGAACTGGTACTAGACACACAGAACACTATTTTACTCTCAATAAAAGATTTACTCTACGTATTTCCAACTAAGTAAGCCATGCCATATTAAAGTGTAGGTACCGTACTATGCGGTACTGAGTACTTAAAACTAGCTATTCCAGTACATCCCAATCATCTAGTCATATCTGTACGCCACCGACTGTGACCGTGAACTCGGCGTCTGAGCGCTCAATCGTTAAAAGTGACATTTTAGGCTGCCTATACACTAGCGTTTATCCAGCGTAGGCGTTCGGTGAACGTACGCGCAGTGCAGACGCACATAATTTTGTTGTCGTTTCGGTATTATCATTAACAAAGTGAATTTCGACTTTTAAAAAGAAAATTAGTGCGAAAACGAAAAAATAAAAATAAAAGAATTTGGGAGAATCCATTATGGAGTGTACGAACAAGTGAAAGTGATTATTTTGTGCTTTATTCTAAACACTTAAAAATGATTCAAATTATTTTTATTCTTACTTTCGAATGACGAAACCCGTATTTGATTAAATGTTACAAGAAATACAAACTGATATACAATATCAGGATACACATTTGAGGCTTTGTGTATCTGCTGAAGAAAGACTTGTTATTACTATAAGGTGAGTAGGTATAATTAAACGTCAAACAAACAGGCACACTAGGCCATAAAACAAATAAGCTAGCTCCACACATGCTCCACACGCATTGTCAATACTTGCAGTAATAAATTGAGTTCTTAATCACTTTGGGTATAGTCAATCAAAATATCGATAATGCGTGCGGAACAACCCCAGCGCTTAATTGTTTTATTGCACCGTGTGCCAGTTTGTTTGACATTACCCAAGATATTCAAGTATAAACCTACCTTCTTCACTTTTTTATTTCGAAGTTTTCGTTGAAAAATCATCAATAAGTTGATTACAAACTTCTTCCCATGCTTTTCTTTTTAAAATGCGGTTGCTATACTCATTCAAGGTAGTGTCCCATATTATAGGACGTTCTTTATTTATTTTATTTTATTTATTCTTGTACGGCATGAATAAACATTTCGATGTCAAAAGTACTTTCTGTTGTTGAACTCTTTTTACGTCGTATTACTTCGGGCGCTTGTCTACGAATGAACGAATCAACGCGTGCAAAGGGGCGCGGGTGGCGAGGAGAGGTCGGATGCGAACATGATTGTACATGACACTGCAGTAACGCGGCGCATACGTCGCGTGCGCGCGACGCTAGTGCAGCGTACTCATATGTTCCAGCAAAGACGCCGCGACAAAGCGACGCGTGCGTCGCCTTGTCTGTTGTATAAACGCTAGTGTGAAGGCACTCTTTTACTGACATTGCGCATCTAGTGTTTGACATTTATAACTTGTAGTTACTACTAACTAGTCTTACCGGGCGGCTACGCGACTCGACGAGTAGCGAGGGAAATTGCGAGGAGAATAGCGAGAAATATCGTGTAGCCTCACTTGCCTCGTCATTCGCCTCGCCACTCGTCTCGCGCGGCGAGTGAAGTACTACTCGTACGTGATAAGATGAGACTTGCGCTCGAACCAATATCATCACAGCGCTCAGATCGTTACCTATCACACACGAGTTATACTAGGAAGCTAGTAGGGGCACGTGTGGTCACTAGGGAAATATTCGCAGCAACGCGAGGATCAACAGCAATACAGTTTGCTGGCGTACAAATTACCATTAAGCACCAAAGAGGACATTAAATTTTGCGGAGCGTATTAATTTATTTTTTGTGTCAGGCTCAAAGGTTTGTACTCCATACTGTGAGATTGCTATTAGATATTTTATTTGTTAAATTGCTCCACTTGAATTTAAATTAAGTTTATATACCTATTTCTGTTTTTACCACTTCGTGCTGTGTTTTATAATCCCTACTAGGATCGTTTTCGCAGTGAAACGAACTAAAAATCCGAAGAGAATTAGAATGTTTAGATAAATGATAATCAGATTAAGAGATTGGGAACCGGACCTATCTTCGGGGAACTTCTCAAATGACAGCACGATCTAGAACCGTGGTGTATTATGACAAAAATGACGAGATTCGACGAGAAGATCCGAAGATCAGATAGGGTTAGCCAAAAAGAGAAATTTCGATGCCTACTAATTTTCCTGTATGCTTGTGATTGGATCCTATCAACCATCAATCTACTGTTGCTTGTGTACTCTTATGACGTGACATGACTTACTTATGACCTTTATGACATGGTTCGTTCACCGTTGTATATGTAAGTACATACATTGTATGAATATACTACAGATGCGGTTATCGTGAGTTTATTTTCTCGCTTTGCTCTTTATAAAGAGCTAGCTGACGCCCTCGCAAGGAGAGGTTATTGAACTGCACAGTTACAGGCGAGATCTGCGCGAGCGACGACTTTGTGACAAACGCAACCTTATACAGATTATTTTTTGCTATTAGGAATTAAATTTTCCGTGATTTTTAGAGTGTCATGTTCAGTGTTTTTGTTGGGAACCCAAATTAACTACTCAATGTTATCTAATGTTATCGTTATAATTTTAATTAACTGCTCGGTTGCTCATATCAAAAACACGTTAACAGTGAACACAAAAACCGACTTGAAATTACCGGAATGGGGCCAAATAGTTGTCGGAATGGGGCCACAAGGGAAGTAGGTACTTAAAAGCTTTCAAAAAAAAAAAAATTAAAAATCGGTAACAAACATTAAAAAAAAACAATCTAATTGAGAAACTTCTCTTTTTTAAAAGTCGGTTAAAAATAGCGTTAGTAAGCATAATTCCTCGTTCTTTATCTTATAAATTGCATTCCTTAATGTGAGAATAAACTAATTTCAAGAAAACGATTTCAAGTTTCAAAACTTTGCACGTCAATGTCGTGTCATAGTTGTTGTCTCGCTATTGAAATAGAACGACGACGCAAAAGTTCAATTGTTCATTATGAGTTCAAGATCTGAAAAGTTAAAGACCTGAGTTTACATGAACGCACAATCCCGGAAGTTCGATATTCGTAAACAAATTGTAGTTTTAAGAGTTTTATTTTTTTTTATTTATTATGTTAGATTGTCACTTTTTATAATAAAATTCCTACAACTTGCTGATTCAGAACCTCCGTACTAATTCAGATTTTAATATCACAAATACATACCTACAATAACAAATACATATACCTACATACGTAGTTAATAGAAAGAAAGAAATCATTTATTATTCCTCGTAAGCTTTTTTTTAATGCACGACTCTGGGCCGCGGCTGCACCTACGTCCATTGCCGAGCGCCTCCGGTAAGCACTGAGAGAATTCCAGGACCCAGTGGCACCTGGCGCTCCACGTAAGCCTAAACTAAACAAAACATTTTGTTAACAAAAAAAAATATAAGTAACCAACGTTTTATGAACTTACAATAATAACGTGGAATAAACGGCCGTCCTCAGCGGAATGTTTTATAAAATATAATAATAAACATAATGATAAACTCGAACATCCCAGATATAAAAATAAGTAGAAGTATCAGTGTCCTTCATTATTTTATCAAAAGGCTTACCAAAGTCCTGTAGCCTTCAAAACAGTATTCCCTACAGCACACACAGCCACAGCGTGATATGAGTGTGTGCCTCACCACGTGGACGCAACAAGTGCCCCACTGCGCATGCGCGTCCGGTAACCTCTCACTACACCGGCAACCTACAATCTTCGGTAATTTTCCACTGACCAATTCTACAATCGGCTTGGAATGTTTGAAGGTTACTTATCGTCTGATTGTAACAGAAATGCAATTAAAATATGTATATTGAAAACAAAAAATGTGTTCTATGACAGGTCTTATGTACCTACTAAATTATGTATTTACCGTTAGTTCATATCCTGCTTGTTGTATTATACGAGTATAATTATATATGAACTAGCGGGCTCACCTAGCGCTGGGGTTACCGACAACTAAACACTTTAGGTATATACTTAGGGATATTCGACGTTCGGTCGGGATAAACTTTGTGTGAAGACAGATACGTTTGTACCGAAGTCTGTATGTATAATATGTATGTATTTACAAAAAAAATGTATAAAAGTATTTATATCAGTTTATCTAGTACTCATATCACAAGCTCTGCTTAGTTTGAGACTAGATAGCGTTGTGCGAATTGTCCTAACATATTTATTTATTATTATTATTATGTAAACCAAAAGATCACCTTAAAATTCATGAACAAAGGCCGGTGTAAAGGTTTTAAGGGTTCCGTAACACCCGACCACCAAGCAGCGTCCGCAGGTCCGCCGGGCGCCCGCGCCACTGGGAATTCTTTCAGTGCTTACCGGAGGCGCTCGGCAATGGACGTAGGTGTGGCAGCGGCATAAGGAAAATGTTACCACGCATTACATAATCGCCACTTGCCTCGCTAAGATCCAGGTATGCAATGCATGCTACTAATTGCAAATGTTGAGCGGGGCAAATTTTCTTAATTTTTTTTATGCTCTATTTTCATGATTTCAGAGATATGCACTCCCGGGTATGATGTCGACCAGCATGCCAAATTTGGTCAAAATCGGTCGAGCCGTTTCGGAGGAGTTGGCACACAAACGATTTACACTTGTCGTCTAAGATTGAGCTACGCTTTGCTCCGCTCAATAAAAAAAATCTACATACTTACCATTATTTCTTATCATAGTGAACATGTTTTGGTTTTCATAATTGTTTTTTTTTTTAATTCCGCGAAACCGCGGCCACTCCCATGTCCATTGCTGCGGGCGTCTCTGGTGACACCAGAATGTATTTCCAGTGGCTTCATTATTATGTAACTTAATGATTACCTCATAAAAATTACAATCTAACCTTGAGGCTAATAAGTAATTTAAATATAACTTAATTTGTTAAAAACTTCCAATGTAAAGAATGTGTCCAGTGGCACTTTTCTTATAGTCTCTATTATAATGGAAAGACACTTTGTTCTTGTGTTCTTCAAGGGTAGCACTCACTACACTCCGTAACACTAATTTCACTAAACTAACTCAAAAGGCTTAGTCCTTTTCAGCCTCCTTACTATGTCTAAAGAACTTGATATAAGCGGCTTATATTTGCCTGGGTCCCTATTACCATAAAATGGGCAATAGTTTTAGTTATAATGTCAGTTTTCCTTTTGTTGTATTACATAATATTTACGCACTTATGACATAATTAACGTCATAGGCATTTTTTCTCTGTCAATCTTAGGACGAAACAGAGATCAATTCCAATAGGTCTAGCTAATACCCTGATATAGGACGCATTTTAGTCGCCCATTAAAAAACAGTTCTATATCATAAATACTCGTAGAAGTACATAATGTAGGGTAGGTACTTACATTTAATGGAAAAACACACACACATATTACGCCATACTACCCCTAAGGGGTAGGCAGAGGTGCATTACACACCTACAATTTGCCAGAATTTTTTGTCCCACGTAATTGGGGGCAAGCATGTTACCGTCACCGGGCACATTTATAATGGGTTATGTCCAAAATGGCAGAATTAATTTAATAAAAAGTACTTAGCAGTTATATTGTAATTTTGAAAAAAAAATTTAAACCCGTTGATTGCGTTGAAATGTTGATGAAAGGCAACAAAATCTTACGTGGTAGCCGCTATGGCACAGCCAATTAAAGAACTGGGCGTCTCGGACTGTTAAATATTAAATATTAATGAAAAAACAATACGACACAAATTGATACCAGAGCCTCAAACTAAATAAATAGAGCAAAAACTAAATCTGTCAACGTTTATTCGAAACTAGCAGACACGCGCGGCTTCGCCTGCTTTACAAATTATATACACAAAAACCTTTCTCGGGAACCACCCTATTCATTTCTGAAAACCGCATCAAAATCCGTTGCGGAGTTTTAGAGCTCTAAGCATACCTACAAAGGGTATGATAATCATAACTCATAAGCTCTTAACTTTGATATTCTTACAAGTACATAATCGATTTACAATAAATCTTAATATAACCTCGTAACCTGTAAATTCAGCTCATTAAATGTGGAGGGGTTAAGTTGATTCACGTTTGTCACGCTGCAGTCATTATTTTAAGCTTTGGTTTGAAAACACAGTACTTATACTTCGTATAATTCCGTTTTTAGTTGCATAGCAACGGTTTGCAATTTTTTGGGGTACCTACCGTACACGTAACCAGAATTTCTATTTTTTTTTCTTGCGTCTACCCCGGAGTGTGGAGTATCATTAGATAGGTCTTTTAAAAACATAGAGTGGTTGCTAAAACGATTTTTTGATTTAAGTATTCGATTGCGAGCTCTACACCTTATTTAAAGTAAAACAAAGCGTCGTCGTCGTCGTCCTACTCGGATTGGAAATACCTTCTGCGTGCGTACCAGAGACAATAATATACAATAATTTTATACAATAATTAGCTATTATTACTTATTGTAAGGACCTTATTATTTACCATTTTGTTAGTGTCATAAGCTTTAGGTATTAGGTCTTAGTAATTATTCAGTTATACCCAAAGTTCAGGTTCCGCACCCAAAGGGTAAAACGGGAACCCTATTACTGAGACTTCGCTGTCCGTCCGTCCGTCTGTCTTTGGCCGTATCTCATGAATAGTTAGAAAGTTAAAATTTTCACAGATGATGTATTTATGTTGTCTCTATAACAACAAATACTAAAAAACAGATAAAATAAATATTTAAGGGGCCATACAACAAACGTGACTTTTTTTGCTGTTTTGGTAGAGAACCATTATTTTAGTTTAACTATAATTATATTGTTATGTATACAAGCAATTAATATAGTTACTTTGATAAAGATGCATCATAATTTATTACAAATGAAACAAGTATATTGTTTAAAATTACATTTGAATCTCGCAGCACTTGAGCTGGTTGTTTTATTTATTAAATTAAATAAATCTAAATACTTTGCAATATTCCGCCACATGCAAATTACCCAACTCTCGTATTTATTCATTCACAAGTCCGCCCTCCAAACCCACTTAGGCCGAAAGAATAGAGAAATAATTTTGAAAATAGAATAAATATGAGAGTTGTGTTATCGTGCAAAAGATAATAAAAAACCTCGACACGTGTTTCGTCCCCAACCAGGGGCAACATCAGGAGATGTCGATGGCCCGGCGCACGGCGACCTATGTCGTCTATGTACCTACTAACATTCATTTTATTTAAGGCATATCCCAATGCAACAGATTTGGTAGGTGTTTAACCAAAAACTAATTAATAACAAAAAAAAAACAATGGGGTAAGATGTTGAATTTTATATAATTGCACTAATTTCGCTAAATAGAAGACATTATAAACGTCGACATATGTTTCACCTATTCACGAGGCATTCTCAAGACTGTCTCAAAAAGAACAGCCAATAATTAATTCAATAACATTCAATAATTAATAACAGTCTAAACACAAAATAAACATATGTGAATTCGGTTTAAGTGCTACTGGGAAAACAATATATTTATACACATTTTGAATAACTTGTACATTCAACCATTTCCTTTATTATTTAAAATCTTGACCGGTTTCGCCCAATATGTGGATCATCAAAATACTTTCACACTACATAGGTAATCACTTTCTAATTAATATTCCTGAGATATTTAACTCAAATTCATCTTGCAAATACCCATAGCTGACATTGGACTGAGCACTATAAACATTACATTGTGGGTACATATAAATAAAATTAAGAAGGGAGTGTAAGAAATTTTCCCCAAAAGTAAGAAAAATTTTCTTCTGCTAATTATACATATTATAATATTCAGATTATTGTAATTAAAGGTCAAATTATGTCAAATTGCCTGTCTTGTTAAAATTATTAATAAAAACTAAAAATCAAACGTTCAAATAAAAAAAAAATTGATTCATACACATTAGGGCACCATTTATTTATTTATTTACTTTATATGCCATGTAACGTTTGTTTGAGTTTCTGATATTTCGGAGGTATTGCAAGCACCATTATCACGGAAGAACTAGCATCGTGTGTCGTGATCGTGAACAAGTTCGAGTGTGTAGTGAGACCAGTGGTAGTGGTGTTACGCGCAGTAAACGGACTCGAAGGAGGGTAAATAGAAATATTTATCTCGAAAAAAGCATAATATTGTAAACGACCATGATATTTTAATATGATAGCCCATGATAGCCCGAAGGGTTAGGCAGAGATGCATTACACACGCACAACTTGCCGTATTTCTAGTCCCACATAGGGGGCAAGCCTAATGCCGTCACCGGACACTACTTATCATGGGTTATGTTCAAAATGGCCGAATGAATTTAATAACCCGTTTTCTGTGATGAAATGTTGCTGAAAGGCAACAAAATCTGACGTGCCAGCCGCTATAGCACAGCCAATTAAAGTCCTGGACGTCTCGGCCTCATACTACAAAAACATTCATACTTAACCCATGATCGAATAAGAATTAAAGAAAAGAAATAAATAAAAGGTTTTTAATTAATAATTTTCCTTTCGGGTAAAAATGACACTACTTAGTTAAAGATTTTAGCACTATAATAAATATAAACCAGTGTGAGTTTAAACTCCGATCACACTTTAGTCTCATACCAGTATAAAGATATAATAATCTTAGATAGTCTTATAACAGTTTAGTTTCAACCCAAATGTTAATTATTAATCAAAGTTTGATGGCCTGCCAAGTATTTTTATTGCAATTTACTGTTAAAATATTCCGTAATAGAATCTCTTTCATGGTGATCTTATACTCGTAGATTATTGTGTCCGGTCTGTATAAACTAATTGCGAAACAAAATTAATTGCCTACTAAATTAAAATCACAAATATATCAGTTATTTTTTCAACACCTTATAATATGTTGTCATGGTTTGAAAGGGAACATGATTCGCCGGTTTGTCTTTCTAAGACGCTCTCCAATTATAATGTACCCCATTTGATCTTTTAAAAACATGAAGTTCAGAAAGAAGAACAAGAATCGAAAGCATAAATAAAATAAGGTCCTATTCCGACTATTTCGGTAATTTGAAGTCAGATGTTGTATTATTTTTTGACGTGAAGATAAAAACTTATCTCTAAGTATACATACTCGTATTAAAACTAGCAAAATACAACATGATGCTGCAAGGCCAGCGTAGTGACCAGAAACCTCAACACGGTCTAGTTTTTTTCCAGGATTGACAACACGCTTGTGGTGACACGCTTCTGGTGTTACCAGACCGGCTATCTCTGCCCATCAGGTGGAATGTACGCATGTTTGTAGTCTAGGTCGTTACAAGTTAAAAAAACGTACACCCGAATTGAGAACATCCTCCTTTTTTAGAAGTCGGTTAAAAACCGGTCAAGTCCTTGTTAGAGCACACATAGAATAATATTTTGTAGTCTCCCATAATGGCCTCTGTAACTCCTGAACTAACAGAGTTTAGAGAACAGCCCTATAGATTTTAGATGATTGGGGGATGCCCTGGTTTCACAAAAAAATGCTCTTAAAAGTTGACTATCAAAAAAATATCTTAAAACCTCTCAATGTTAAGTGAAACCACAGACTATGGGGTTTACGTAGGAAAAAAAATCATTTTGTGCTACATTGTAAGTTACTTGTATGTGTGAATCGACCTTTTGGTCATCTCGGGTTTCGAGATGAACTACGGAACCCTAAAATATGACCACTGTTATCTATTAGTAACGTATTGATGTAGCTATCGCGTGTTTATATACGATCGTCATACAATTACCGATGCCTATCGTACCTAAAATCGTCCCATTGAGTTATTAAGTCCACCCGATTGGCCGCGATGTTGACAAGATTTATAAGATATCTGGCCAATTACTTGTAGATTATTATAATAAATAGTGTGTTTTAATATTCATGACTACGAATATGTCATTACACTTGTTACTCTTCTTCTTTTAAATGGGTGGGTCCATCGTTCATCGGTGATTTTGCCAATGTCTAGGTAGGTAATGTTTGAAAGTTCCCGGCGTGGGACAAGTTATGAAACTATTGTTCGGTAAGTGAGCGTCTGGACTCGGTTTTTGACGAGCGCCAAAGGGAACCTAATAATCTCCCAAACATGCGCTCGACAAAAACCGAATCACTTCTCGAAGGCATAGAATATTAATAGTACTTACATATCGAAGGTTCCCAAGTCACTAAGTAAAAAAGATAGAAAATGATGTTTTGAAGTTTAGATATTAACTTAATTTGCAAATCTATACGAATAAATAATAAATATAAATAAATATGTTAAGGAAAATTCACACAACGCCATCTAGTCTCAAACTAAGCAGAGCTAGTGATATGAGTACTAGATAAACTGATATAAATACTTATATATATTTTTTGAAAGTTGAAGTGTCTGTTTGCCATTCCAAATATACGGTAGTACGGTACCTACATAAAAAAATCAATGATGTATCAAAAGTTTTCTCAGTTTGTTCCGGTTAATGTCCGAAAAAGCTAGACCGATTTTAGTGGGAGTTTGACGGGCAGATAGCAGATGTTATAACGAGTAATTTATGCCATAATTTATGAAACTGTGTTCTCGGGAGAATTGGAAACTAAATAACTATTTCATGCGGGTGAAGTTGTAGCCATAAGCTAGTATCAAATAGTGGGGAATACAGTATGTTTTTATCATTTCTTAGATATTATGTACTTATGTACAGAAAACAACGCGACTAAACGGTACCAAGTAACTTGGTAAGTGCTTATCTTTTACGTGCCAATGGGCTTGACATGATCAAGACATTTTTTTCATAAAAAAATAAAACACAGAACATACTTTAGTGCCTATTTGGTTAACACGTAGTTTTATTTCTGTGAAATATTTGTGAACTCTTCATAGTTGAACGGTCGTAAATTCATGATGAATGATAAGATCATGGCGAAATTATTTTACCTTATACAATATATGATGGTATCTGGCTAATATGTAGTGTAGTGTGTTCAAACCGCACATTCAGGAATTCCAACGAAATCTGTCATAAAGTTTAATGCGAATGGACGAAGTGACAATTGCAAAAATAAAAGTAACAATTTAAGAAGATATAAGTACCTAGCTACCTACTTTAACAAAAAATGCAAAGATGAAAAGAGGTTGTCAAATAGCCCAAGCCTTTCATATAGCTATAATTATTTTCTTTTTATCCAATTTGTGTCTTTATTCGTAGCTCGTGCCTATCTGATGGTTGAATGGCCATCGGGAATTCTTATTTCAAAATTTTGTTTTTTTTTACAACTTTTAAAGACCACGTACCGATGAAAAGGTTGTGAACAAAGAATTGACATTTTTTCCAAACCAACAATGTATAAAAGCAGAACTGAATCTCTTCTCAAAATAGGTAGGTATCTAATCTAAATAAATATTTTTGGACATTATCACACAACGTCATCTAGCCTAAACTAAGCTATAAGCTTGTGCTATGGGATCTAGACGACTGATAAACATACTTATACATTTCTAAATACATACATAATATACATAGAAACCACCCAAACTCCGAAACAAACATTTATGGATCACACAAGTATTTGATTCGACCCGGGAATCGAACCCGGAGTCGGGACCTCCGGAGTCGAAAGCCGATGCACTACCGACCACGCCACAACACACCGTTCACACTTTGATTAATGTTAAGTGCGAATTCAAACATTTTCTACTGTTAAGTGAGTACCTAGTAGAATCTTTAACACTCTCACTGGGGGTTTTTTTTTATTTTATTTTATTAGGGACAACAAATAGTTACGACTGGGGTTACCCTTACTTAATATAATGTTAACCAGTATTAAAGTATATAAAATATACTACTAATACTTTAGTCTACACGCATTTCACGCTATAACTACCATGCCCATAAACGTTACTTACACAGTATTACTTAGACTATCCGACAGTTAATACTTCCACCATATCTTTTTTGCTGTTATTATTTTTAGAATAAGGAAAAATGTTGCGAACAAAAATCATTTCGTAGAAGTCGAAATTAGAAAGGTGAGGTAATATAACTACTTTGAGAACATTTATGTTTACTAACACTCGCCAAATCGATAACTGTTACGATGAAATAAATTCATATTAAGTACATAATATGTTATGTAATATAAATATAATAATAATAATTGCTATTTATGTTAATATAGGTATGTAATTTACAACTCAAACGTGTTGATGATGCATGTGTGACTTACTACCAAATTCAATATGTTCTCTCGAACCATATTTTTGCTATCCGAGATTCTTCGAAGAACTAGTTACCCTGAACTAGTTCGCGGTACGGGACAAGGAAACGTGGTTCGGTATTGCAACTGAGCGTTTTGGCCTGGATTTTTGCCCAGCACCAGAGGTAACCTAAAAGGCAACCAGCCACGCGCTCCACAAAAATACAAGTCCGCTATCCGAGATTGATAATTCATACAATTCCCAATTTGACATTGACAGGTTTTGATGGAATTATCAATCCCGGATAGCAAAATATGGATCGAGATAACATATTGAATTTGGTAGTTAATGCATTGATTACATGTGCAAAGTACATACATACTTACCTACATTGATTTTAATGTGTGACTAAAGTCGTGTTTTTTACATTTTGTTAAGTGTTAAGTGCGAGTGCAACTGATTTTACAAATCACTTAACAGTTGCAAGTAGAAAATGTATGAACTCGCACTAAAGAATGAAAGTGTAAACGGCGTGTTAGATACCTTATATATTTTCTTACTAGGGGTGCGAATTGTAGGCAATTCGCACCCCTAGTAATATATGGGCACAATTCAAAATTTGAGGTTATAAGTGTTTGTGTGAGAAGGGCTCAATATCAATTGTTCTACCACTTATTGTCACAAAAAGAGAAAATAATGTATTCTTGAGCGAATAATGTAAATGTACCCTTTCACACTACTCTATCGTCATCTCATTTGAGAGGCCCAAGCAGTAAAGTGCCAGTATTTGGTTTATAGTTGTGCCTTTTTATTACCTTTTATACCTAGAAAGATAACCTTATTTTATAGTACTTAAAAGATAACCATACGCTTCAGAGGCGCACGATTATATAAGTGATATTTTTTTATTAAATACTTACCAATTGTATTTATTTATCTGATTAACTTAAATATGTGTAAATACCGAAGTAAGTAGGAATATAATCTAAGGTTTTAATGTAGATAGGTACTTAATTAATATACAATGTGCTCTAACAATTTTAAAAACGCTAAGTAAGAGTAGTTAGGTAAATTATTACAATAAGGGCGTACTTATTGTAATAATTCTCAATAATTATTATAATAAGTCTAGTCATATTGTCCTACACGTACACAATTTGCGGTGATTGAACTATTTGACGATTGTCATAGTACCTACCTATAGTAGTGAAACATACGTCTTACCTACATACATTACATGACCAATTCAATAACCAAGGTCAAATTCTTCACCTCATCGTCGATCTGGTTTTTCAATTGTTTCAATATTTATGTACCTACCTACCTACCTACTTATATTGCCGCACCTAGTCAAACATGTCTTTTAAATAGCGTACCTACACTGTGAGCACCTTATCTATATTTTTAATTAGTAGCGCTAGTATTACTTCGCAAACATAAATATAAAACTTTTAAAGTTGAATAATTTAACATGCTACTCGATTATGACATACATAATGTATCTAAAATTCATAGGTACAGGTTTTCATATAGGCCATCGACTTGTCATTACAGCAAAATTCTTATGCCATTCCAGTGAGCGTAGTCGGAACGGCAACGTTGCAAGTCGTGGCCGAAAGATCGCGGGTGCGCGGGACGGGCAGCTAGCAACAGGCGCCTCGGCCACGTGCTAAACGGCCTTGCCACTGCTTGCTGTGGAATCTTCGCGCCATTTTTAGATAACAGCATCTAATCACAAGCTCTATTCGATTTGGGCCCTTTCATTTTTTTAATTTTCGAAAATTTTTCTTCTGCAATCAGAAGGTTTGGCGCTAAACAATATTCTCAATTTTTTTATATTCGATTAGTTTATTTGTTTACATTTAATTTTATAGTAACCTCGAACAGTAAAAGCTCATGAAAAGAGTGAAAGCTCTGTCGGTCGTTGTTCGTAGCAACTCTACGAGGTTCTACTTTACCATCAGTCAGTGACTAAAATGAAATTTGTTTTTGAGATTGTTAGGACCGTAAAGCCAGATAATAGACACATGACCTTACTCAAAAATATATTTATGTCAATGAGTACCTAACTATACCACTTAGGTACCTATTGATATTTTTCTGAATGTAAAATGACATGTCATGAAAAACAAATCGCATAATTATACAAAACATATACTTAGTTAGAATTACAAATATACTTGGTACAGTTTCTGATATCGAATAATAATGTCGAATTATTCGACTATTCGCAATAACAACATTTCGCGGCATCTCTACTTTACATAATGTAAAATACACTTATCTGACGAAAATTTGCGTTCGAAATAAAACCTATATAAGTAAGTATCTATATAACTATCTAGCATAGTGATAACCTCATTATATTGTATCTTACATCATCAGGGAAATAGGGTATAGTAATTCCTAAACAGTCCCGTGGCGAGCGCGAGGTCACGTTACGCTAATGACTTCCGTATAGAATCCTATACATATACATACCTAATATAATATAATTTATATGCGTTAACTGGTCAATAAATACTACACGACATACGCACTCGATTTAGATATCGATATATCTCATTGATTCACTGATATTATAAATGCGAAAAAAGTACTGAATGCTTCAAGTATATCAGGCTGTAGGCAGAAGTGTATTGCTCACCCACATTAGCGTCATGAGATATAGCTTAGTGACAGACGGACATACGGACAGACAGCGGACACTTTGTAATAAAGTCGCGTTTTACTCTTTGGGCACGAAACCCTAAAAAAAATATTTTTAAGTATTTTTTGATATTATGGCTGTAGGCTCCTTTGGTTGCATTGCACCATAAACGCCCGGCTCCTAAAAAAAAAAAATATTTTAGAATTCGATGTATTTAATAGATAAAATGAAAGTAAAGGCGTGTGTCAATAGTCAAATATAGTGTTGATTAGATAAAAATAATATCTACCTATACAAAACTTTATACGATTACTTTTATGAATGCCATTTATCTAAACTAAAAATATTTGACCGATAAGACACTGTTCATGCAAAATATTGAATAAAATTTAAAAAGAAAGTATTATCACATTCGGCTGACCTTCGATCGTCCGTTGCTCAAATCAATATCAATAGATATATTTTACTACTAGTGGCATAAAAAAATTGTATTGGTATTGGTGGCATGGAATTATTGGATTACCTACCGAAATTATGTGTGAGCACCTGGAATGGTAAAAGAGCCATCTATTTAAGTTCTTTTCAAACTTAAATAATTTTCACCTGACCACAGAATAGGGAATAGTACTTACATACAGAACTTGCACTCCGACGTTAATTAAATCCCATTCTTTTGTTTACAGAGAACATAATTCGAACGTTAGGGTTGTCAGGAAAGTGCCAGCATAATTAGACCAATAATTATGACGTTAATGCCTCAATATCAACTCTATGGTCCATGCCGTGTCACAAACAAGAGACATCCCTTACTGACTTACAACTTCAAGTTGTAGCTGACGTCACGTATTTTTGCGATTGTTAGGCGAGAGATATAGGTCTGACCTGACTAAAGACTGGTTTACATTGTCTTAAGTACGCGTACAACAGATTTTACAAATCACTTAACAGTTCCCGATAGAAAATGTATTAACTCGCACTTACACACACACACACACACACACACAAAATTCACACGCAAAATTGTACAAAATGTCATCCACCCTTAATTCTCATGTTATAAAATAATTAATAAGTTTTTGCTTTTGTTTGCAGGTAAGTCATTATAATTCTTCAACAAGAAAATACACCAGTTTTTATAATGGGTAAGGAGGACCACCGTAAATCTATCGTGAAAGTTTTGCATGAAGTTGATATAAATAAATAAATATGTTAGGACAATTCACACAACGCCATCTAGTCTCAAACTAAGCAGAGCTTGTGATATGAGTACTAGATAAACTAATATAAATATTTTTTCTATTTTTGTAAATACATACATATTATACATAGGTAATACCCAGACTTAGGTACAAGCGTATGGGTCATCTCACAAAGTTTGTCCCGACCGGGAATCGAACCCGAGACTGCGGCGTGGAAAGCGGATGCACTACCGACCACGCCACAGAAACAGTTATTCATAAGACTTGTTGTACATTTTAAGCTCATATGAATAAAATCGTGATCTTTATTTAAGCTGAGAGTAGGTACTAATTATTAAACTTTCACCACAAAATATTATACACTGAGAGCTACTTACTGCACATATTATCAGAGAAGGCAAAACTATCACGATCAATCTGACATTTTGTCAGATTGTTGTCGTATCGTAACAACACAGATATGGCTGGAGGGTAGCGGTTCTTTTTCTTTCAAACGCGAAATAATTGACCGAGCGAGCGAAGCGTCTGAGTTTTAACTCGAGGACTGGCCGATTTGGCGTTGTTGGTATGTGGCAGTTCCGGTCTCCAGGCCGCATTTTTCAGCCGATTTTCATGAAATTTGGCACAAGTGTTCTTTGTTGCAAGGCGCAACTTTTGTCGAAGGGATTTTTCGATTGGGGGGAAAATTGCGCGAGGTCTACTGCTACTGTTCACAGAACCACTAGTAAATAGGTACTAGACAGTTGCATGACGACAGCGTATTGCATTTTATTATAGCGTGCGAACTTACAGGTGGTTAATGTGCCTACCAATTATTGTATCAATAACGTAGATAGCAGTGTTATTACCTGCCGACTCATATACATACTATCGGATGAGTGATTATTAGTTTATTATTATGAGAGTAAATGTACCTACTAACATTAGCATTATGGCCTCTAGGAACTCAATATAGTCTTCTCTGGATTTACCATGTTTTTAGGGTTAAGTACCCAAAGTGTAAAACGGGAATCCTATTACTGAGACTCCGCTGTCCGTCCGTCCGTACGTCCGTCCGCCTGTCTTGGGCTGTACCACATGAACCGTGATAGTTAGAAAGTTGAAATTTTCACAGATGATGTATTTCTTTTTCCTCTATAACAATAAATACTAAAAAACAGATTATAATAAATATTTAAGGGGCTCCGATACAACAAACTTATTTTTTTTCCCGTTTTAGTACGGAACCCTTTGTGCGCGAGTCCGATTCGCACTTGGCCGGTTTACAAGAGGACAAGAGAGACCTTTTATATGACCTCATGTCGCCATTATTTGATAGTTACCACGTAGGTAAATAGGAGAGCAGGAGTCTATTGCTGTTTACCGGGAAATTAAATGTTTGCCAAAGTCTGGACCGTTGATTAGCAGAAAACCCAACGCACCCGTCTTCATTTTTTATTTCAACCGACTTTCTAAAAAGGAGGAGGTTCTCAATTCGACTTAAGTTTTTTTTAATTATATTTATTTTTTATGTTAAACTCCTTTTTTATCTTTGGACTGGGTGAAACAATTTTGATTTTTTTTTAAATTAAAAGCTACTGCTTCCCAAATGGTCCCATTTCAATTTGGTCCCATGCCGACAATTATTTGGTCCCATTTCGGTAATTTGAAGTCGGTTGTTGTGTCAATTTTTGAAGTTTATTTTTTGAAGCCCAAATAATCTTTAAAATGAGCTCTAATTTACGATCATAAACTGGTGAATTTTTTAAGTGGGCTTGGATGGCCAAATCCGGAACTATAAGGAATAGCGAAAAATGCTCAAAGGAGTCACGAGCCCGATTTTGATGAAACTTAAAACCTCATCATTAGATTTTTTAAAAACCTATAATGCTAGCTGGGAATCGAAACCATTGATTCAAAAAAAAAATCACACCGTTTATTATTAAACCATACGATAGTGTTGCTGTTAAGGATCAAATTCTGAGAAGTAAAGATATACGGCAAATTTAAGGAAAACTTAGAAATTCATAAAATTCATATTTTATGTCAATTTTGAGTCAATTTTGTTCGTAATCACAGAACTGACTATTTCTTCTTCTAAATGATGCTCGTGGGCAGGTAAAATTTGAAAGTAGAACATAATTGTTGTATCTCGCGTATGGAATTAGTAAGTAGTACCGTAAACTCGGCCATCCAAGCCCACTTGAAAAATTCACCTGTATATTGGCAAAAGATGTCTTTTGACAGACAACTGTTATACGAGTATCTTGCCTATAATGTAGGTACGAGTATGTACTTCATGAAGTACCTATCAATGTTACAACACAGAATCAGTGGTCAAGGTCGTACCGCCGCGCCGCGCCGGCTGTTTCCTAAATTTAAATCATCATACTAATGATTATACTCGCATAAATCAGATTACATAACTACAACGGTTATTACGTACCGGGAACTGGAACTTCTTAGTGACAGCTAGTTTTAAACAGGTACCTACGCGGCCCTGACCTACTCGAACTATTTACAATTGGGGAACTACCCACACCAAACCAATGTTTTTATAATCCTACGGTGATACACATCACCAGAAAAGGGTTAACAGTTATTCAGTCATGCTAAACAAAAAAAAAGTTACATCGAAATTGCGTTCCTTTTCACGCAAATCACATTTATTTATTTTTTTAAAATAAGGGTTTGATCAAAGACATCCCACGATTCAATGACCAGTGTACATTCGTCCACTTTTAGTCTTAAGAAAATGTGTAATTTACCTGTCAGCTTAATAGAAAGAGTGACTGTGAGTTTTATTGCCAGGTTCTTTCTCTCGGTTCTACCTATTGCTTTGCGAATTTGGCGGTACATGTAAGTAAATATAGTAGCAATAATAATTTTTATTTTAAGTACTTATTGACTTTTGTAAGAGCCATTTAATGACCTATACTAAATTTGACAGTTTGAATAAAATTTTTCTCATACAATTCAATTTTACTAAGGCACGACATAAAAGTCTTCAATTACTTAAAATTTTGTGCAGTTAATTTCTGGTAAAAATCGTATGTAGAAAAGAGCATGCATCATGTAATCGCATTAGTCGAATTAGTCTACTGAGGCATGGGCAAAAATTCAATTTGCCTTCAACGTTGTGCATCCGAGAAAAAAAAAGGAAATGGCCGGTAAAAATTATATCCATTTTTCCGGACGAGCCGCTTTGGAGATAATAGGGGTACGGAGTGCGGAAGCTTCTCTAAATCGGATTACTGTTCGCCTTACCTATAGGAACTCGTTAATAAGCATCATCAAGATAATATTTAAAAAGCCGGATTACCTTGCCCCAAGAGCATTTGTATCCTTCTTTCGTAAAAAATTGGTAAGAAACTGGCATTAAGTTGTAACAATATTTATAAATACAACAAATACTCAAATCAAATCATTATTTATGAATATGGGTCAGGTTTAGGCAACATGATAGATTATTGACAATGTGCTCAGCCACATTCCACCTTACGGTATGCAAATACATTAGTAATAGTTAGTGATTCTAAACAAAAGTACAATATAATTAAAATCATGTGAATATGTGTGTGTATACTGCTTTAGATGTCAGGATTTAGCTTCCTGATTACTTCAGGCTATTATCTTTCCGGGACCAGGTGAGGGCTGGGCAGCCTGACATTTATTCGCAATGACTCCTGTCCGCTGCCCGAAAACATGAAGGTATCCGCAAGGGTTTTTGAAGATAGTCTGCAATTTAGAATTCGTGTAAATGTGTCTAATATTCTATACCATTCATAATTCTTAGAACACTATATAATTGTCATAGAATTTAAAATTACATTAACAAGTATAGTCTATCTACAGGTCCATCAGTTAACTTGATATTTTTTAAGACAATAGTCTCACATGCGGAAGTCTATGATGAAGCCTGCATATGAATAAAAGACCTTCAAAGTTCTAAATGACCGCCAAAGGGCAACACCGTCGTTATCGAGTCTGTACCCGACAATAAAATCTCACAAAAAATGTGTAGTTCTTTTCCTGTGTACATTTTATCAAGTTTGAATAGTCTGGTATTACTCTTTGCTCGATGTACCTACCTATTTCGACAAATATTGTAGTTCCCTTATCGTTATTGCAGTAGGTATCACCATACACGCATATTATAAGTATTCGCTAAACTAATTCTTGGGTCTAAATTAAAATAAGGAATTAAACCTTTCATTACATACCTAACACAATAATTAACCCTTCACTACAAACAATCGAGTTTGGTTAAGGGTTATTAGTCATATTATAGTCGCAGGTTTCGTTATAGAGGTATTTATACAATGCTAGGGAAATGGGTATTCTTAAGGGGGTAAAACTACTCAGTACTAATTGATAGCAAAGTTTCCAGTCATTGATTGCGCTCTACATACACGTCTTCATAGATGTTTAAAGTGTTAAAGAAACAATTTTTTAGAATTTGCCTGTTTAGGCCCTGTTCTCTCTGAGACAGTCTTGAGAACAGCCTGTTCTCTCTGAGTCTTGAGAATGCCTCGTTTAGAGGTGAAACATTTGTCGACGTTTTAATGTCTTATATTTTTTTGCGAGAATGATGCAATTATTTTAAGAAGTTTGAACATCTTACTTACCATTACTTTGTCATGGATTTTCGCCAGGTAACGCCTGATTCTATCCAATATTTAAAGTAATTTTTAACAAGTTATATTGCTCTTACCTTATATAAAACAAAGTTGCACTCGGTCAGTTTAGATAAGAGTAGAATGATTCAAGAGAATTAAGTTTGTTATGTAAGTATATTTTAGTTCGTTTTAAACGTTCGTTTCTGTGCCGAACGATAGTGGCCTGGAACGTTCTGCCTGGCGCACGTGTTTCCTCCCACATATAACCCTGGGTTCTTTAAGCGGAGCGTGAAGAGGCACATCAGTAGTTCGTCAAGTCGAGGGCCACTCTCTATAGTATTGTGTGCTGTGAGAGTGGCCCACAATCGCTAGACGTCGTCACGAATTACCATCAGGCGGGCGACACAATTTGACCTACCTGATATAAAAAAGTACCTATATATTATAATGACGACATTGCACCCGTGTAAAGCGGGGGTGACTCCCTAGTAATAAGTTTATTGAGTGGAGTTTACGAAGCTCTTTCTTAGACGACTCGTGTATTTCGTTCGTGATCGAACTCCTCCTAAACGACTGGACCGATCTTTTTGAAATTTGGCACGGTCATAGTGACCATCACCGTGAGTGCATATATGTGAATTCATAAAGATCGGTCCAGTCGTTTAGGAGTTCGACCCGGATCGACAAACTCAAGCTCAATTATTGCAACAGCAGAATGCATTGCATACCTAGTTATTATATCAAGAGATTAGTATGTAGGAAGTTAGGAACTTGACTATGAAGTAACCTTTACTGACCTAAGAATGTGTTCCTTATTATCTATAAGTTTACTTGAGGGTCTTATTAGTGGACATAGTGTAGGTATTTGATTAGATACATTTGTGTTAACTGGAAACGTAGGTACTAAATTACAGAGGTCAATGGTTAAATCATCGTCTATAATTCTAACCGATAACGTTATCGCCCAAGGAGTACGACTGACAGACACACGTTAACAATATTGTTTATCAATACCACATACTTACTTTAGATTTTTATATTAATTATTTTACGATAATTATGACTTTTTTAACCACTGGGCATTTAGATATGTAAAATATAAATAATAAATATGTTAGGACAATTCACACAACGCCATCTAGTCTCAAACTAAGCAGAGCTTGTGATATGAGTACTAGATAAACTCATATAAATACTTATATACATAATTTTTTTGTAAATACATACATATTATACATAGGAAATATCCAGACTTCGTACAAACGTATGTGTCATCACACAAAGTTTTGTCCTGACCGGGAATCGAACCTGAGACTCCGGCGTCGAAAGCGAATACAAGACCGACCACGCCATCGAAGCAGTCGGTAGGTATATACTTACTATTTTATGTACCTAACTGATTTCCGCGATTTGACCCTCACGGAACATTTTCCTAATCCCAATTCCCAGGGGACCACATTAACATGGAACCTCATTAAATACATGTATAAACTAGGTATGCAATGCATGCTGCTAATTGCAAATGTTGAGTGGAGCAAATGGTTTTAAAAAACAATCAAAGGGTTTTCGTCGTAATCGAATGAAAAAAAAACTATTTTCATCGTTGACGCACGTGTTTCCATGGCAACCATTTAATCATCTGGTTTTTCGGTGATTATTCATCTGTGGTCAGCTCTATTTTCATGATTTCAGACATATGCACTCCCGGGTATTATGTCGACCAGCATGCCAAATTTGGTCAAAATCGGTCGAGCCGTTTCGGAGGAGTAACGATTTACACTTGCCTAAGATTTTGTTAATCCAGAAAAGTGGTCAGTGGTTCTTTATGCCATAGATTTGATTTGTTTGTTTTCATTGAATAGGCACCGTAACTACTGAACCGATTTTGAAAATTCTTTTACTTATAATGAAAAATATGTTTATTCAAGTGGGTTACAAGGTAAGACTTTTGAAAGTCAGTAGCTATAAATGAAAAAGTTGTGCCAACGATTGTGAAGACAAAGTCAAAGATATTATCTGCTGTGACAAAAGTTTGAAATTTTCTGGTGTCATCGAGTTCAATGAACCAGAGTTACTCATGTCCTAGGTACGGTACTCAGGGAATGCGGATTGCATACATTACCTTGAGACATTATGCGGTTAAAAGCTATAAAACAAATCCTTTGACGTTCCAAGGATTTTCTTCTAAATCTAAGTCGAGCTTTCACGAGTGATTCTTATGATTCTCTATCACCCCCCTCCCATTTATATCACATTACAATCCTATCCTCAAGATTTATGATGATTTTGAACATTTCCTCGCCTATTTCAACATATTTTATGTCTTGAAGGCATTTCTTTAACGGTTATATGTCGTAAATTTAACGCAATAATGTTTACATAAATATATTATAATTTGGTAAATGACTTGTATTTCCATTCATTACTTTTATACTGTCGTTAAACTGTTTAAGGAATTGTTTTATCCATACCAATGGGGAATCTTCGTAATTTATGTTTTATGTGACTGACGTCATAAAACAACGTTATTTGTCCATTACCTACATATGGATTATGCAGGGTTGGAGAACAAACGTCCAAACATCTTTGCGAACTTTTGTCTAATCTGTTACAAAAAAAAAATCTATGTGTCTATTATTTAGTAGGTCGTTGGAGACATGTCAGTCTTCAAAGACCCACCAGTAGGCCTGCTCTGTGGGTCCAGACGAAGGCTGCAGTTAACGCAACCAAAAATTTCTTGCGGTCGCCGCGCGGTGACCGCGCACTAACTGTTCAGTCATAGCAAATTTATGTTTTATTGACTAGAACTTAACGTTCAAATTCTTTGTAAGTAACTGCGCGGCGATCGCGCGGCGTCTGCTCCTCGACCACACGGTGGCCGTATTCATCTTTATTTCGACAGTCAGTCACTTTACAAACAAAGAAAGACCAAGGCGCGGCGGCCACCCTACTACATTCCGTGTCATATAAACGCGCCCGAACCGAAGAGGACTTTTGAAGTCGGGTCCAGAAATTTTGGGTTAATTCGTTACAAGTCTAAAAAATATAAATCTCTCCTCAGGAATGTCACAAAAAATAATGACCCCAGAGTTTATGAAATTGGTTGATCAGACAATCCATCAAGTACCTACCTATACTCTATCCACCTTTTTCATAATGAAACGCTATTATTGGCTAAAACCTTATTAGTTAGAAATGCTC
>OY748295.1:5897662-5951746 GCA_963556515.1 Nudaria mundana | reverse complement strand
AGGAATACTGAATAAAGTAAAGAGATTCTTTACACCGGACCAGAGGTGTCTGCTGTACAAGACGCAGATTAGACCCTGCGTCGAATACTGCTCTCACCTCTGGGACGGCTCCGCGAAGTATCTGCTGGACGCTCTCGACGCCATGCAGCGACGGGCTATCCGTATTATAGGTTGTCCGAAGGTAACGGGAAGCCTTGAGCCGCTAGCTCAGCGCCGAACAATAGCTTCCTTGGCCGCATTCTACCGTATTTACCACGGCGAGTGTTCTGAAGAGCTCTTCAATCTGATCCCACCCTCTTCCTTCCGATCCCGAACAACGCGTGCCGGGCAGAGATGCCACTCCCACACAGTGGATAGAATGTTCGCGAGAACCGAGCGTTTTAAACGTTCGTTTCTCTGCCGAACGATAGTGGCCTGGAACGCCTTGCCTGTGCACGTGTTTCCTCCCACATATAATCCTGGGTTCTTTAAGCGGAGCGTGAAGAGGCACATCAGTAGGTCGTCAAGTTGAGGGCCACTCTCTATAGTATTGTATGCTGTGAGAGTGGCCCACAAGCTAGACGTCGTCACGACTTAACACCAGGCGGGCGGCGTCAATTTGGCGAACACAATATAAAAAAAAAAAAAAAAAAAAGTAAGCAAGTTCAACTAGCTACCTAGTTTACCAATTTAAACAAAGCTAAATTTACTCTCCACCTAGTCGTTGGCAGAATCACCGGAGAATCAAACAAGATGCTTACATGCAACACTGAGCAGTTCATAACATGTCCCACACTTGGAACTATCAAACATTACCTTGACATGGGCAAAATCATCGGTGAACAATAGAGCCACTCATTTAAAAAAAGAAGAAGGATCTAAGAAAAACAAAGTTTAAAATCAGTCCAGCAGTTTGTTTTTTGTGTAAATCAAACTAAAAGAAAAACAAAGTTTAAAATCAGTCCAGCAGTTTGTTTTTGTGCAAAACAAACTAATCTACATGCGTACATGGAGATTGAAAATAGTCTGTTACATTACATTTTGAGTTTATATAGGTTTATAATAGGTAAGTAATATGTAGCCAAACGTAAAAATAAAAAAAAAATATTTATTTATAAATTACTCCAACACAATAGATTTAGCGAACAATGCTTGGCACCGGTCCTGTTGCTGGGCCCCACTGACTCCTTCTATTGGTCCCACTTCACATTTAACTTGCAAGAAGGTCCCCTAGTTTCCACAGCTAAAGAAAGATGACACAAAATCATTATAAAAATGCAAACAAAATCATACATACAAATTAGGCCTTATATGTATTCCAAAAGGGGTGGCAGAGGTGTATTACACACGCCTTGCAGTTACCGGTAACTACACTATAGACTAGCGACACTATAGAAAATTCATAACCACTATAATTCAAACCAAGATTCCAACCCCCGGACATAAGTTACTAAATAGAATCTCTGCAGACCGAGCATGTATGTCTAAGTAGGTATATCTAAATGTAAGCAAAGCCTGTATATGTCTGGATGCCTTACAGTTGGATAGTTGTTTTAATTCATGTCTAATAAACTAATAATACTCTTGATGTACTACTTTTTTTCAAATAGTTAAAGAGGCATACTAGCAATAGTAATTTGATAACAAACTGTTATGATTAACATCTGTAATATGGTATGAACAATATTTGAACCATAGAAACTATAATAATGATACCTACTCATTAGCTCGTCAACTCATAGCTGTGGTTCGACGGGGTTCGAGTTCCTTGTGCAGTATCGCCACCAACTTTTGTGTCTCCGCTGACTATATGACAGCTGAAAAAATTTATTATCATAAGTATTACATAATCCCAGTTATTTTAATTACCTAACCAAAACTGCCTATCATGTTCTGGGTGGAATGCAACAATATTGTTCATGAACCCTGCATATCTTCACCCTGCTCCACCAATAGAAACAAAATATGTACCTAATGGACGGAAGGCTTCACAGGTCTAAGTAAACAATAATAAAACAAATCTTTGATTTAATAGTAACTTCAAATACATCTTGGAAATCACTCTCTTCGATGGTCTATTGAGATCACAATTTCTACTACGTTTAAACTATGTAAAAGGTAATATGTAAGCATTTGCATACTTATTACAATTCAATGATTTTGAGGTTGAGATTCAATACTTATAGTCTTACCGTTTCGTAAAATCCACCATTACCATCCATAGATTTAATGATATCTATGCATTACGACCATTACTTCAAAACAATGGTAAGTAAAATGTTTTTAAGAAAAAACCTTTTAAATTTATATAATAGCATTAATTTTTCGCAGAATTAAAAGGACAACAAAACGTCGACAATTGTTTCGCCTCTAAACGAGGCATTATCAAGACTGTCTCAGAGAGAACAGCAAAATTCGTGGTTGGAACGTTTTTGCTTATAAGTAAACGCGTGCAAATTTCATTATCGCGATGTAGGATTCTTTACAATAACTAATGTGGGTAGAAACCTCAGATCATGCTAACTAAGTTCCAAAAATAGGTATTCACCAATACTTGACCTTATCTGTTTGATTTAATTACTATCTTTTGATAAGTTGCGTAGAAACCCAAATGACACACACAAACCAACAACAATTAATGTGTCCGTCTGTTCGTAAATAGATTAAGTAAGGGAGATGTGTGAAAATCTACTTGCTCGTTGAGTAAGGTGTCCGCATCTCTTCTAATTATTTCTAGCCTTTCCCAAACACTTAACTTGAACCCTTTCTCACATAAACGTAAAACTTTAAAAGTGTTACTATTGTTCAAGGAATGACCAGTGTCAAGAAGATGCTTCGCGAAGAGAGACTTATCAGGACAAGCATTGCGGGACGCCGCTCTATGTTCCTTATATCTAATATCGAAGGACCTGCCAGTCTGTCCCACATACTTCAAACCACATTCATCACAACTCAACAAATAAACACCTGATCTGCGTGAGACCGACACCGAATCCTTGCCATTACATAGCTCCCTCAAGGTGTTCTGCGTTCTAAAAGCAACAAATATACTACTTTCCCTCATGATCTTAGCTATACTCAACGAGACGGGGCCCACGAACGGCAAACAGGCCGTATACTTCCTAGGTGGATCTTGAATCGGATATAATAAATGAAAACTAGCCTTTCTGCGTTTTTTATTTAATAATGAGTGGACCATTCCTACGTCATAGCCATTACTTTGTGCTATGTAGCAAATGATGGACAATTCCTCACCAAATGCCTGTGGGCTCAACGGTACCGCCAGTAACCGGCTCAGTAAGCTGTGGAAAGCTGCCATTTTATGTTGCCATGGGTGATTGGATGAGTAAGGAATAACTGTGTCTGTAACTGTTGGTTTCCTATAGATACGGAACTCATGAACACCGTTCCTTCTAGTAATTGAAAGGTCCAAGAAATTGAGAGTGGAATCTGTCTCCAACTCTAGTGAAAAATCAATTCTAGGGTGTACCGAGTTCAACTTGGAGACAAGGACGCCGAGCTGACGTTTTGTTCCTGTCCAACATGTACTTCAAACTTCAATAATCATGAATAATCCTCATTTTGTGCATGTTTTAGAAAGAAACAAATATATTAAATAAAAGAATTTGAAAAATAGTTGTATTTTTGTTATGACATGACATTGACATTAAAATATAACGCCATTTTTTTTTTAATTTCGTTGAGATAAGCTAAGGTCAAAACCAAGTCTAAATGATTTTGGACTATATATTTATGCAAGGCAATTAAATGCCGAGTCTTTTACCCTAGTACGTGGAAGATGGTTATGTTTACGGTTGTTTTTTTGGAAGGAGGTAATAATTGCAAGTCTAAATAAAACTTTCAACTTTGATTACATTAATAGGTAGTATGGGTTAAAGACTATTGCCTTGCCAAGAAGAGGGCGATTTAAAAAAAACTTCATTCAATAAACCATATTCACAACGTCACATAGTAAACTAATGTTATCTCTTTCTTTTTTAATGTGTAAGAAAGAGCGAGCGATATATAACGTGAAGTTGGTACGAGGTCTTGAAAACGAATGATGGTGTAAACGCAATTTTTAAATTGCAACTCATGCTACCGATGATAACAATACGAAGGCTAGACGATAGGTTTTAAGTTTGTTCGAAATCGTTAAACAACGGCTCGATTGACAAACTCATACTAGGGGTACAGGAAAGATTATACATACCACTAAATAGACTATGCAGTCAAAGCGTAACACATAAATTAAATTCTTCTAATCTTCGATCAAACATGTCTTTAGGTACACGCTAATCATACTCGTATAATCTAACATAGGATGGCCAGGCTAGTGCCAGTGCTGTTGAGTAACGCTTGAAAGTTTTGACTTCAGACTTTGTAGTTTTAATGCTAGCCACTAAACACAGCTACTTACACTTACTTTATCCCTTTACGGAACATTGAATGTAGATACACTAGTTGTAAGCGCCATGAAATTAATAAGAGGATTGCTAACTAGTACCTACTACAGTTTCATATCTTTGCAGATGTTGTTAAGATTAATATAACTAGGCCGCTGCCGCACTGTTACCCACGACTCTGGATGGGTAAATAAGATTTCCTAGTATGAAAAGTTTGTTTACAGTTCAGTGTAAATACATAATACGAGTATATCAAACCTCGATGAATTTAGTAGTTCAATAGATGATGGTGGAGAAATGACAAATATTTCAACAAAAACATCTTCACATTTATAATATTAGTAGAATTAATTATAAACTCAATATAACAAGAGCACTTCATCTTATTCAGAGGCTTTATTTCAAGAATATAAATATAAATCTAAAGTAAATAATTTACCAGCCTAACTGGTATTAGGGTTTCATAGCACTAAAGCCGGGTTAATACTTATTTATGGCTGTTTTGGGAAGTAATTAATTTGAAGACTGAACATCAGAAAGCCAAATGTTGCATTTATAGACAAACTAGCAGATGCCCATGGTTTCACCCGTGACAAATTATAACTCCTTGCTTACAATGAATAACATTTGAATGATATTTTTTGGATTGGATGACAAATGAAAGAGTAATAAAGAAAATTGAAGAAGAAATTTTCTAAACAAAGCCGCTCCCGAAGTCTACGGTTCACAGAACCACTAGTAATAGTAGTGATCTATATGTTTTTATTACACAATCACGTCTGTTGTCCTAAAGGGTTCGGCAAGGGCATATTATTCCCCACAATTCCCGGAAATCGGGAACTTATATGTCCCAGAGTCTCGTTCATTGATGCACTAGTTCCTAGTGAGATTAGTGTAGGCCAATAAGATCCTGGTAAGCTCCCTGGTGTTTTCTGAATATTAGACTCAAAATTGTATTCTAATAACCTATTTTTGAGCGTACGTCTTGAGAACGATATCAGAAAATAGTACAACCAGAAAGTTAATAATTGGATTTCATATTTACTTTGTGATACAACTTGCCAAAAAATTACTTATTAATGGGATATCAACGAAAATTTGGTATTGTTTTAATTGAAACATTCATTTAGCTAAATGTAACTCTACCAAAGAATATTCTATAACTATTCAAACTAAAACTGTATTTGAAATCAGTTAAACCACACCACCGATTTAGACCTCTTGTTACCTTTTCTTTAAATAACTTAAGGCATCACTTATTTACACAGTTCAACCGATTTTGATAATGGCTAAATTTATTATGTACCTACATGATCGGGTTAAAAACCCAATACAAATCCATGCATAATATTTATTTTTTATTTATTTATTTACGAATAATATTATTTGTGATTTCCAAAATATATAACCGACTTCTGCCGGGAGGTATCTTCCTGCATATCTAAGTATAATTTTGCAGCGAGAATTTCATCTGTCTAGAACACTGTCTCGCTATGTGACTCCAATTTCTGTCTTGGTGTCAGGTAGAACGTAATGTTCTTGAAATTCCACATTCATTCTATTTCTCCTGGATCACGTAATTTTAACTTAAAAAACGTGTTCTGCTTACTTTAGTGTGAATAAAATCTGTTCAAAGCTAGTTAAGTACTAATAACAGATGTAATGTGGCACTCGTCTCTATGAGAATACTTTATTGTCTCAGAGTAACATAGGTAATATTTATTTATCATTAATAAATAGTTATTCATGATAAATAAATATTACTCGCCACCCGTCCGAAGCTAATATATTATAATAAATAGGATAATGTTATGTATATTGTAATTCTTATTGTAAATAAAAGTAGATACAAAAAAAAATTATAATAAATAGGAAAGATTTGATTGTTTGTATGTATTAAATAGACTTCGTAACTACTGAACAAATTGCTCGAAAATTCTGTCACATACATGATTTATTTTTTATTAACATGTATTTATTTACAATAAGAATTACAATATACTTAATTATATACTAAAAATATTTACATTACAAAATATCGTTTAAAAAATCCTCCGCGTCACTGCCGACTAGGAAAGTTCCCAGAATGCTGGCTGTGTTGCCACGTTGGATGGCGATACTTATTCTTTGGGCCAGAAAATAGCCAGCCTTCTGGTCGTGAGAAGCATCGATTAAGCGTTTAGCAATGTCTCTATAAAGGCGGCAAGCACTCGGACCCCATGACCCCAGTGTCTCAACCCCAAACAGCTCAAATATGTAATCACCTGCTAGGTTAGCATATTTACGCCGTTTGAGGCCGTCAGCCGATGCAGCAGCATACATACATATGGAATTCCACTTGCTACGTTCCTGGCATACTTCTTCCTCTCCGTTTGGTTCTTTCCTCTCCGGTTCTGGGTACTCTTGACCTGGCCTTTGGTCAAAACATCTCCGATGTGGTCAAAGTACGTTCGCCTAGGTCGACCCTTACCTGCCTATCCATTCACGCCAGCCTTATGTATCTGTTTCGTCAATCTTCTTTCATCCACCCTTTCTACGTGCCCGAACCATTAAAGCATTTTTCACTTCTTTCACTGATTTATATTGTATGTAGCTACATTATCCCTGAGTGACATAGGCTGCTTTTTATCCCGATAATGTTCCCGTGGGAAATGAGAACGAGAAAACTAAATCACCCGATCGGAGCCGTGGTAATCGGCTAGTCTAGGGTAAAGAAAGATTAGAAAATATACAAACAAAATTAGAAAATATACCTACCAGTTTAGATGTATTTATTATCCTAACCCAATTTTACAACTAAATACATAAATTTTACTGAAAAACACAAGGATTGAGAATACGGTTGCAACTGTCGGATTAACTGTTCATTGCTAGCCAATAATTCAACTGGCTATTACACAAATAAAGATATCAACACCAACAGTTTACGTTCAGAAGTGCAATAAAGTAAGAGTGTAATACGGAATCTCTTGGAAAACTAGCCACGAGGGCTTTGAATTGATGACCTACATGTCTCAGGTGATCCAGGGATAAATGGTTACGGTACGAAAGGTTTTTACTTTATGAGTTGCTATTTTGAAGAATACTAGTCCCAAGATTGCGAAGGTAGTGTTTATGCGAGGTGATTCTGCAAAAGACCGCGTTTCACTGTCTTAGTGTAAAAGGATTTTTATGGTAAAACGTCAACATCTACTGAGTACATTATATTAGTTATAAATAGTAGTTACTTGGATATTCTTTTTGGTCAATTTAGTGGCAACTTTGGAGGATTTAAAACTGGTGCCAGAGTCTATGTTTCGCCTGTTTGAACTGGAGTAAAATTAACAAAACTTAGTTGCTCCCACGTAATAGGCTCACTATTGCCTGAGAATATGTATTAGTAGTAGAATATTATATTAGTTAGTGCTATTACCGCTAGCCTTAACTTTTCTGGTGACTATAGCCGTAGATTGGCAGGTGTATCAATTGCTACTGTGATTGGTTTGGGCTTCAACGATTTTGGTGGGACCCCTATGCGCCTTAGTAAATCTATAAGGTAAATCATTTGAAAACGTAGATTATTTTTTCTGTAGCGCTACTGATTTTTTCCTGTAAAGATGTGCAGTTCCTATTAATAATAACCTAACCTCGAATAGGTAATGTCGTTTGTTATCTTAAACGGTAACATTATAAATTATGTTTGTTAACCTAACATAATCTCTTTGATAAGTACCGTCAACAACAACGGTTATTACAAGTAGTATGAACAAATTCAAAATGAATGCTTTTGTAAGAGGTCGGAAATATTTAAGGGCCAACAGTTTTTCGCTTAAAACCCTGGATGCTTGGGACATGACAATACTGCGACCGCGTTATGTGCTGAATGAATATGACAATTTGGAAGTGTCAACTTATTTTTTGTCCTCGTTTGTTCGTAAGTTTTTATTTGTATGGAAGACTATTATTATGGTCTCGCTTGTCCTATAAGTTTGGCTAAACTTGTATCTAAAAATGACTACGAATTTTTATGAAACTTGCAGAAGTCGTATCCAAAGCACAGAATATATTATATACAAGTACTAAAGTCAAGACTTTTGGGTAGAAATAATGTTTTTGATTTTGTTTGTAGAGCCCAATACTTGTGTGTTAACTACACATTTTTTTATAAATCATATCGATACAAGTAGATAATATGTAATAAAGAGTAGGTATAAATATTTATAATTATCAGATATCAAGTATTTCAATAAATAAATAATTGGTCCAGTATTTCATGTCGCAAGTTCTTCTTAGGTTTTAGATTAGATAGTGTCGCGTGTAAATGTTCTTACATAGTTATTTTGAATCTCTTTGAAATTGAAAACGAAAACATCATTTCGAATAAAAAATCTTTCACAGATATAAAAGTATTGTACTTTTGCGTTCCCGTACATACGAGTATGAATTCTTTTCTCGATTTTACTCCCGTGTGGTATGATTAAAGTATTACAACACAGGCTTTACATGATGATAAGAAATAATAAGGGTTATGATTAAACGAAACGCATTCTAAAGAACCAGTTGAAGTAAATATGGCTGCTCGTTAAATTTGTTTAAATACCGTGAAATATCGCGCAACGTTGGACACTCTCGGGACTTTACGAAGCTTTATCAGTATCTTTATTATATTTTTCTAATACCTTCCTTAGAGGATTTTGTATGTTGAACTAGCTCGGTTCGGCGGATTTTGTTATAAACATGTAATATTAAAATTTGTCTACAAGATTTGTGGATGTAACGCGAGATTGGAGAATTTGTTTTTTTGGTCTTCTTTTTTTTAAAACGTAACTACATCAATATTCATCGATGATTTCGTCAATGTCAAGATAATGCTTAATTTTTCCCGCACAGAAGAACTAGTTACTAGTTCGCGGTGCAGGACAAGGAAACGTTGTTCGGTATTGCAACTGAGTCGTTGGGCCTGGATTTTTACTCAGCGCCAGAGGTAACCTAAGGGCCACCAGCCACGCGCTCCGCAAAAACCCAAGTCCGAACATTTTCTTTGTTTGAATAATTATTATGAAGATAGTAAATAGTACTATTGATATTAGTCATAATTCATCCCCAAAGATGCGGAAAAATACCTGGGTATCACCGGTGCCCTGGGGTTATACTTACGAGGGCATACCCAGAACATTAGCTGGCGTTTAATTTTCAAAAAAGGCCTTATTCGCTATGTTATACTTTAAGTTCTTAGATTGAAATTCAAGAATACTGTACAGTATATACAGTAATTTATTAAAATTCCTGGTCTAATTATGATTTTATCGTCATACAATTTTTAATCACGGAAAATTAAAAAGCAATCAAATTTTATTGAAGCGCATATAGCGATGACTACCATTTTTATACATTAGAATATTCATGATACATCAAAGGAAATATTTCAAACATACTCGTATATTTAATTCCAGGTATATTTAAAAAATCCCAAATTATAATGTAATATAAAAGATGCCGCTGAACGATCAAAAATTCCAATTTCATAAAGTCATATTAACGTTATTGGGTCTTTTGTTTGGGCCCGTTCAATTAATGTTTCAATTTTATTACAACTACGTATACTCGTATTACGTGAGGTAGCAAGTTATGAAGGTATATTTGGACTAAGTTTTAAAGTGTTAAGCTACGTCTCAGGAATTTACCTCTTGGTCTTGATTAGCCACCACTTGATTAATTACTTTGTTGAGTTTTAAATTAGATATATATTTTGCATTGTTTGAGGTACGGGTTTGTTATGTGCGCGAGAGTCCGCGTTCATAATACATCTATTCTTCTCTATATCTCTATTCTCTATATATCCTTTGTGCAGTGGGTGTACTTTATTATTATAGCGTTCAAAACATTTGTTTTTTACTGTGTTATATATAATAGTTACAAGCGGTATTTACCTATAAGTAGTCATTGGATTATAATTTGCTTATATTTTGTGTTAACTATGTACTTGTATTGATGTAAATGACTGTTGGAGAACCTTATTAAATAAATAAATAAATAACGTGCCACTGTTATTTATAGGTTTTATTAAATATTTACGGCAACCACGTGAAATAGTTTTATAATAATAAAAAAAAGTAGCCCATATAACACCTTTTTACATCAGCTATCTGCCAGTAAAAGTCCCGTTACAATAGTTCCAGCCGTTTCAGAGATTAGCGAGAACAAACAGACAGATAGACTGACAAAAAAATTAAAAATTGAATTTTTATGTATGTTATTTGAAATTACACACAGACACTAGAATTTTACTTATCAGTATGTATGTATGTTTATGTGTGTAATTATGTATGTAATTATGTATGTAATTATGTATGGATAGATGAATACTTTGTCAAGTTACATACAATTTACCTACTTTGGTTTATAACCTCTATTACCTGGCTTCTGGTCTGTTATAAAAGGTCAACCTAAGTGGTTTAAAAAAGATTTTAATTTTGTTGTCTTTGACTGTGGTTTTTGGTAACTCAATTGGTTAAATAATTAACCCTAGTTCATAATGAATTTTTGATGAATATACCAATTAGAAAATGAATTGCAATCCAATGTGGTTCTTGGAAATGTTGCATTTAAAATAAGGGAATTTTCGACACCTAAGCTCCTATTTTCTAATTTTGTTTGGATACATTTGTAAATACTCTAATATACCAATGGACTAACATATTTCATCGTGTTATATCACATTTTATTTACCTACTTACTACACGGAAATACCGCTAACGTATAATACGATTTTTTCGTCACTCTTTCTTCTTTGACCCTTTAGGGACTGGGACGGTGCTGTATTAAAATAAATCATTCTTAAACTGTAGTGAACCATTTATCAGAGTAACGAGATTTTTCGAATCTCTTGCCAGTGACGTGTGGTTCATTTATATTTTTTTCTTATCCCTCTTCAACTCAATCACATGTAAGGTATTACTCTGTGTCGTTTTAAAACGTTATCGCTCTGTCGTTGGAAAACGACAATTTGTCAAATGGAATTCGATGTGAATATTTTAACATTGAGGAAGCATATTAGTTTTGAGAAAAATGAAAGCAATTGTCATTAATTTGTTTCTTAGCAAGGAATTTCTTGGGTAGATACACACACAGTACGCCTGACGACAGCGGGCTAGCAACACATCGACCTCACAGAAGCAGGCCTCCACTCACCGACGCGGGATAAAACTCGACCCCAAAGATGCAGAATAACACCCGACCCAACTTTACGACAGAGACCAAAGTCCGCCCGGGGCCACAGTGTATTATCTCGAGGGGGGCGCCCGGCAACGGACGTGAAGGCAGCCGTGGCCTTAGGCGGACTTAAATACAAGGTACACACAAACACACACCTAAACATTATGCTACACTGGCTAACGTCTCTTCAAGCCATTGTTGAACAATGACTTGAAGACACACGCGGACTTGAAAAAAAAGTGTCGATCGGTTACAATCTGATATTAATACGTCATTATAATTGAGAAACACAGTTAGTTTTTAATTACTAGAATAATTCTAAGTGAAAAGGTAAAACATGAAAAACTAACAAAGTATCTTACTCCATTACATTAAAATAATATCGGATTGATAATTGAAATATTCGTGAAAGTTATTTCAACGTAAAGGATTTTGAAGAAATTATAATAATCACAAAGAAACTGTTGGGATTGAAAGTATGGATGAAACAGAATTAGCATTTATATTCAGATTTCGGGGTAAAAGTTACTTATCTCTACTTAGCATTCTATTAACATTAGCATCGTGAAGAAACTTTGTCCTTAAAATTTGTATGAACTGTAGGTAATTGTATAAGTATTTATGGTTTCACTTCACGGTTACCTATCACTGAAAATTATTAAAATTTATTATTATATTCTATTTTTTTTGTGACCAATGACCTGGCCCGTGCCGTGCATACATAATATACTAATACATTTATACCATGTGTGTACTGTTGGCGTTTACAATTACTTAGGTATCTTCATTTTACACGCTAAAATAAATAATCCGGTTGTTATAATTATTATCCCTTGCGAAGAGAACGGTTCACAAAATCTGCCAGTTGACCGTTCATCTGTATGGAACAGACATCTAAAGAAGAAGAACAATAATTGAAAAGTTTAAAATTTATATACGAGTACGTACAAACAAATTACTTTTGCATTTATAATATTAGTTTGGATGCAATCCAATAAATGTATTTCATTTGAAACATAAGAAACAATACAAGCCAATTTAATGCTAGTAGAAAGTAATGTGAAATCATCCATTTTATTTTCATTGTGTCTCATTTCGTATCTTTGGGGTGTGTCTCCTTCAATTTAGGTTACAATTAAAAGTAAGCATTAATTACATTGACCTACGCCCCCGCCGTGTCTGCCTTATTGCCCTTTTGCTTATTCTGCAAGAGCTATAACAATTGTATAGTAACTAGATGTGGCTGCCGCAAATAAATAAATAATGTTGGACATTCTCACACAACGTCATCTAGCCCAAACTAAGCTATAAGCTTGTGCTATGGGATCTAGACGACTGATAAACATACTAATATATTTCTAAATACATACATAACATACATAGAAAACACCCAAACTCCGAAACAAACATTTGTGGATCACACAAATATTTTATACGACCCGGGAATCGAACCCGAGACTCCGGAGTCGAAAGCCGATGCACTATCGACCACGCCACCGAAGCAGTCAAAAATAATAAATAACTTTGACTGCAACCATATTCCAAAGGTCTTTACTGACAACCATGTCAATTATAAATGCCGAGGTTGCTCAGTTAACAAAATGCGCTCAACAAAGCCAATTGTTGATGCGAATAGTTGATGCACAATGTGTCGTCTTATTTGTTTTCATTGTATCAATTTCAAAATTTGAGGTTACCTTAGATTTATATCGAACGCATTCAATCATTTGATCTTATTATTTTTATGACACTCACAAAAATAAAATGGCATATTTCTTGTGTGAATTTGAATGTCGAAATGTGACCAAAAGTTTTTGTTTTCAAATTACTGAACGGGTTTTTCTTAAAGACTTTTTTTGGGATAGGATAAATTGTCATGACACATCCATGAATTTGAATCATGTTTCGATTTTCATTGTAATTAATTTAGCGCGCAAATGTACGTCCCTTTTACCTAAACCGTCCTGTATAATTAGGATTGTTGGAATAATATAAAAGAAACAATAATGATGAAATAGTGCTGGGAAATGAAATTAATTCATCTATTAAAATACGTAAATTAGGAGCTCTTGCTTAATACTTAGCCCTAGTAATAATTTTCGCGTACCTACTGTTCAATTTCTCGATGACTGGCAATAGATAAAGGTTCCGGAGTGAAGACCGAGACCACAGAAGTCCAACCGAGTCCAGCAGTGGACTAATAATGATGAGGTAGACTTGTCCACTATTACGTGGGACCAATAAACCAAACCTTTTTAACCTTTAACATGCTGAAAGGCGAAATCTGTCATATTTTCTAAGTAAATCTGTGGAATGAGATTACAACTGAGGTTGTTCATAATTCAAATTTACTAACGAAAAGTGTGTCTACGAGAAAATAGGCGTGATTGAATTAACCCTGTCTTACATAGCTAACTTAAAAAGTTCCGAAAAACCTTAATCATAGATTCTTTGGTAGACAGTGTGTGCTAGAAATTATGTGAGTGTGGGTAAAAAACTACGAAGATTGCAGAATGATGCCGACGTGAAAAAGCATTTACGAGAAATGCAAGTACATGGTTTAGTGTACACACAGATATGCTCATTTATCTGTATTCGCTTGTGGTTAAGATAAGGAAGCTGTATCCCGACGCGCCCTTTACAATATTCCATACCGGAAAAGTTTGCAGTACATTTTGTTTAAGTTCGCCACGAAATACCCTCTTCAAGCTTTTACCGATATAGGTGATACGCTTATCTATTAAAATAAAGTTCTATTAAGTATTCCAAACTAACTCCTATGCAGTCAGTTGTCAGATAAGGACGGTACAGTGTAAGTTTTCTAAGTCAAATTGTTCCAGTAAAAGGAATTTACGAAAAAAGTGGCTAAGCAAAATCGAAATCTAGACAGAAAGTAGTAAAATTCCTTGTTACGCAATTTTGAAAATTCCTTCTAGCTTAAAGAAATTAAATAGCATTGACATTCAACGTAGCAATGCTGCCAGCATTTTAGAAACATTATCAGTCTGCGATGATGTGATGAAATTGTTTAGAAGCATTTTATTATACCCAACTTAATTTCAATTAGACTATTTAATTTTAGATCCGGAACATTTTACAAGTCCCTTGATTGATCCCACTAAATAATAGCTGAACCTATTACCATTTACAGGCATACATTTACCAGAGCTGCGTCCGTGTGTCAAGTACACCACGTTCAGGTGAGGTATAATGCACAAAACACATCTAAAGTTGAATACGTGTCTATATGAAACTACCACGGTCAATAGTTCTAAGGTTATAACATCCAAAAGCGTACGTAGGACTATACTTAAGATTCATTATTCAGAGAGGTGATTTACCACGTCCACACCTTGAGCTAATTGTCGAGGTACGTTTAAGCAGATTTAAGTTACAATCTGGTTACGTAACGTTTAATGAATTCAGACTGAGTTAGTTAGTCTCGTACGTGAACAGGAGCTCTGCAAAGTCCATTGTTAAACGAACGGTTTAAGTATCAAAGTTAGGTATTTCTAGAGTGTGATTGGATTTAAGTTCACGTTGTGTACTCAGTTTTGTATATGGTTTCACGTGTATTGTTGTAGTTGAAGATAAGGAATTAAAATTTGAAGGCCGGTGATTGCGTAAAGTTTAAGAAGTTAAAGGAGTATGCCAAAAATTAGTGACATGTTTTAGAGCACCAAAGTACGAAGATACTTACAAAGGCGCTTGCAATAGTACCAAAAAATAGAATGCTTGATAAACGAACGTTCCTATAGACGTTACTCTAATCGAACAAGCAGCACCATATTAGCTCGTTACACCAAAGTACGTCTCGCCTTAAAGGCCTAGAGAGATATCACTCCCCATTGGTTATGTAGCTACCGATACCCGAAACTCAGCCCAAACAAGATTATGTTGATATCAAGAGCTTTAGCTGCATAGTGGTTGTCAGTTCTTCTGTCAGGGAGAATGCTCTGACCTAAAGTCACCAGCGAATAGAAAAGATAGATCGTGATTTTGATGCCTTTGTCTGTGGCCTTTTTACCTTAGTTAGTCTGAGTATTCCTGTCACTTCTGTTGGTTTGAGAACAGCCTAAGATAAAGATCTTATTGGTCTTAACAGTTTTGTTATTTTATAAAGTGAAATTATAGGATACTCATTGCTTTGAACAATATATTCAAAACTGTACAAAACTTTGACTATGAATAACACATTCGATTTACTATTATTTTAGGAGTAGTCTCAAAAAATTTACTAATAAAATATGTATCACGTACCTATGTATTCTCTTTCAATGACAAAGAAACGTTTCCTGAACATCGAAAATTTCGCGAAGAATTTCACTGCTCTCAAATACATAAATAAGTAGGTAAGGAGCCTTTGTAATTTAGCGATGCTACAGGTTACTTAATCAAATTGGAAAATTCTAAAGTCTATATAGATTAATTAAAGTTCTATCAATTTATAAAACGTGTTAATAATATATCTGATAGTACTTTCCACAGTAATCTTGGATGATTGGATGGTTTCATTTAATCCAATGCTATAGGTAGACTATAGGTAGTAAGGTACACGCGTAGATAAGGATATTAAAAGTGAACTATGGCATAAAATATGACTTACTCTTTTGCATTTTCCGTGTATTCACATGTTAATTAATTGCAACGTTAAACTTTTCAAAATGTTTTATCAAAAATAGATCACAATAATACGAGTTGAATTTCGTTGATTATCACGACTGGAAGATATCAGAATAGATTGTGTGGAAAGGCCCGGCATTAAAAGCTTTGCCAAAATCACTGAATCTCACTTTTCGAGAGGTAAGGGTCGTTTTTTTATCGACCTTGTACCGCGAACACTATGGGAATCCCAATCGAATTCGTGATAAAATTCTGGAGACAGCGTCTTATACACGGTATTATATTTTGTATTTTTATACCAGGTTATATAGCTGTTTTTTTTTTTGATTTCTGCGTCTTCATTCCCAATTATACTAAAATCTAAACATCTTTTTGTACGTTTCAATAACTCTGTTCTCTTTTATTGGCATCAGAAACACCAAAATTATGTTTCAGTTCATATTAATAAAATATAAATAATATTTAAAGAAATATATAACAATACATTAAAAAATATAAAAGAATTTAAAAGAAATAAACGGAAAAATAATATTATTTATATTGTGAAATAGCTCATTACCGCTTCTCCGCTCTCGTGGTTTTGCTCGTTCCCAAATCCGAGAACACATACCACTCAGGATTGTTTAAAATTGGTTCAGTAGTTTAGAATAGAATAAAAGAAGTATAGGTAGATAAACGTTAACAAAAACACTTCTATATAAAGTACTTTCCACACAACATCAAATAGTTTATTCCAAGGCGTTTCACTTGGAAATACGGTATTCCTAGTTTGTTTACGACGATATTTTCAAAGCTCACATGTATATTTATCAGCAAATAAATTCCCATCGAAATTTTTCTACTGAAGCTTGAGACTCATCTTATTTGCTTTAATGTCGTCAAGTTTAAAAGCGTAGAATAAGTTACTTTTATGACATTTATAACATTGGTCGATGTGGTTATATGAAATATTGTACAGTGAAAGCATGTGGATCTTATGAATTTTATACTACCTATGATTAAGGTACTATCTATCTATCTATATAAATAAAAATCAATCGCCGTTTGTTTGTCTCGCTAAAACTCGGGAACGGCTGAACCGATTTTCCCAATCTTGGTCTTAAAATATTCGTAGAAGTTCAGGGAAGGTTTAAAAGGTCGAAGTTTGCCAGGACAGCAAGTATATAAATAAAAGTAAATAGCCGTTCGTTTCTCTCGCGAAAACTCCGAAACGGCTGGACCATCCATTTAAAGATCATCTGCATAAAGGTGGTAGCTTGAAAGTAATTGTTTTGTGATAGAATTTATAAAAACAACGAAGAGTAATGGAGACAGAACGCCACCCTGCGGCACACCAGCTGCGACATCACACCAAGAAGAGAAGGTATCCTCCAGAAGTCGATAGTGATTGTGAATGAAAGTACAAATAAGTGCTCACATTTATTCACATTAAATTGGAAGTGTCATAAATCTAGCGCTGCAAACCACGTTGTTCGAATTTATTCGATCAAACTTTGAACAAAGTTTGAATGAAACTGCATGGTTCTAGTGATTAAATTGATTTCAGATTGCCGGTGAAATTCAGAAGCCAAGTATCGGCTCAATAAGTTTAAGCACGTAGATGTAATTTATAAATCAAAGTTATTTGTTTTCACACTGACTTTTTAGATTTAGGTTTTAGTTGTTCAATAGGAATTTGTGTTTGTGTTGTTTGTCCAAACTGATCTCACTTTACTTACAGATGCTATTTTTAGGCGACATTCGGGATTATAACACATTGAAAAAGTAGGTATATCAGAAATAGGACCAGTGACTTTTAACGCTCGAAAGATTATGAATGTATGCTATAATATGAAAAACAAACAACTGATAAAATTACAGCCCTAACTGTAAATAAAAAAAATGTTTAACGGCTGCGCGACCGGATAAAGTCCGTATTAATAAACAAATTCGCAGACCATCCAAAAGCCTATCTGAATTCATTAGTATGAAAAAATCTGACACCATAATATTCACAAATGTGGGCAGTTACAGCGGATAGCCAAACCCATATACATCGTTTGGGCTCCTGCCCTGGAATTTAAATAAGTATACATCAACTGTAATAACCGTAATCGCATGAATCGTACGAATACACTTGGTTAGTGAACAGCTAAAGACAGGTCACATTACAAGCGGCAAGCGATTATAATACGGTTATTGTACTATCATCAACTGCAGGTACTTGCGATAATTGTCAAATTAGGTATAAAGTATCCGAGTTATTGTGTACTTGCATGAAAAAATACACGGACTTGAATGAAATTCTGTATACAGACAGCTACTAAATAGATTTCAATTTACCGTAGGCATAGTTGTGATTGAGAGATGCACATGATAATTGATGATTTTTATTCACTCGCCTATAGGCAACGCCATAGCCTGGGTTACGTAACTCACATTATTATTTTACAAACCAGTACACCCATTTGCCGCTAGTAACAGGCCTCCAGCTCTACGCTTACATACATAAATACATTACTGGCTTTGCGTCTGGTATTTATTTTAACATCAGTTTAAATCCTGACATACGATTACGACTGAGTACCACTGACCATAAATAATTGTTAAAAACAGGAACATACCCGTATATACGAGTACTACAGGATTAGGTTACCACAAGCAAATGTTATTGCGGCCATTGCGTCATTTGTTGAATAGCTTTAATGTAGGTAGTGAAACTATGTAGGTACATATATTTGCTTTCAGGAGTAAGTAATTTGTTATTTGTATGAAATATGTAATTTATAATCAGCTGTTATGATGTAATGTATGCTTGCAATATAAGGGGTGTAAGTCCACACGTAACGCACCAAAGTTCTATTGATGATACTCGTAGATAGTAGATTATTTTTGAAGATAAAAAAGGAACACCTATATCCCCGAAGTGGTAGGCTGAGCTGCATTACACACCCACTCTATCTACAACACATAATAACGCAGTGGTATTTTACTTATCTACCATTATTGAACTGAAAAAACTTGTGAAAAACCTACTCACACAATTATGAATTGTGTGAGTAGGTTTTTCACAAGTTTTATGGCATCACGTACCATTCTAATGTTGCAGACAATCATAAAATTAAACATCATAAAACTGAAAAGACCTCGTAACGACATAGGGCGAGGTTTCAACAAATCGTTGGTCATCACTCATTCGGAGACCTCAGGGTATGCGACTCCTTGCTTTATAAAAGAATATAAGTCGTTTCTTTATGTGCAAACTAAAGATACTCGTAATAGCGCTTTTAACAGTGTTTTTATATTAGTAACTACATTTCGAGACTGGAAAATTTTGCATTCATCTGTCTTTTTTTTTTTATATTTAGGTCGACAAATTGAAGCCACCCGCCTGATAGTAAGCTGAGGTGACGTCTGGCAATTGTGAGCGACTCTCACAGTGCACAGGAATACTATAGAGAGTGGCCCTCAACTTGACGACCCAGTAATGTGCCTCTTCACGCTTCGCTTAAACACCCAGGGTTATATGTTGGAGGAAACACGTGCGCAGGCAGGGCGTTCCAATCGTTCGGCAGAGAAACGAACGTCTAAAACGCTCGGTTCTCGCGAAGACGGTTTCCACGGTATGAGACTGACATCTCTGCCCGGCACGCGTTGTTCGGGATCGGAAGGGAGAGGGTGGGATCAGGTTGAAGAGCTCACCGTGGTAAATACGGTAGACGGCGGCCAAGAAAGCAATTGTTCGGCGCTGGGCTAGCGGCTCAAGGCTTCCCGTTACCTCCGGACAGTCTATAATGCGAACAGCGCGTCGCTGCATAGCGTCGAGTGCGTCCAGCAAATACTTCGCGGAGCCGTCCCAGAGGTGAGAGCAGTATTCAACGCATGGTCTAATCTGCGTTTTGTACAGCAGACACCTCTGGTGCGGTGTAAAGTATCGCTTTACCTTGTTCAGTATTCCTAGTTTCCGCGAAGCTAGCCCAATACATCTCTCAATGTATTTTGTGTTATTGAGCTCTCGACGAACGTCTATGCCAAGGATGTCTAGATTGTCCTTCATTGGTAATATTGCATTCTGAAGAGTGGGTAGGGGAAGGAAAGGGATTTTTTTCGCTGTAAATGCACATGCCTGTGTTTTGCGGGCATTGAACTCGACCAAGTTCTCGGCACCCCATTGGGAGATACTGTTGAGGTTTCGGTCGAGATCATCTACGAGATGTCGTCTCTCCTCCTCTATCAAGATCGCCCCGCCGTCAGACGAACCGAGTAACTCCCGTGCAATGTGCTGTCATCTGCATAGCAATGAATGTTCCCGAGGGAAAGCATATCATTGATATGCAGAAGAAAGAGAGTTGGTGACAGTACGGACCCCTGCGGTATAATATCCGCCGATCTTTGATTAGCGAGTGATCCTCCAGGTATCGTATGAGCTGCTTATTGATAAGGAGCTCGAGCACCTTGCAAATGACTGGGGTGACAGCATGGCCATCGCAGAGGACCCGCACTCGGCGCTCGTATAAAAAACTGGCAATCCAGCTGCACAGGAGGAGGTAGACCATATGCCGGAAGCTTGGAAAGGAGCGAAGCATGCCAGACCCTATCGAAAGCTTTGGCGATGTCCAGGCTAATAGCCAAGGACTCGCCGAACTTGTCCATAGCCTCACCCCAGATATGCGTGACGAAAGCCAGGAGGTCATCCGTTGATCGTTTTGGCCTGAAGCCATATTGCCGATCATTGATTAGCGAGTGATCCTCCAGGTATCGCATGAGCTGCTTATTGATAAGGAGCTCGAGCACTTTGCAAATGACTGAGGTGACAGCTATGGGTCGATAGTTGCCTGGATCGGATCGATCCTCTTTCTTGGGGATCGGTTGTACGTTCGCCTCCTTCCAGACCTCTGGCACGAGGCCTGTAGAGTATGACAGGCGGTACAGACGCGTTAATACTGGAGACAACTCAGCAGCACATTTTCGTAGCACCACCGCCGGAATTCCGTCAGGGCCACTGGCTTTCCGCGTGTCGAGTGACCGCAGTACTGCCCGTACATCACATTGCCTGATAACAATATCAGGCATAGTGTGGCCACAGTTGGCGATGACGGGGGGCAGCAGGCCACGGTCATCAACACGGAAATTAGCCGCAAAGAGGTCTGCGAGCATGTCCGCCTTCTCTTGGGCTTTGTGAGCCAGTGATCCATCAGGAAAACGCAGTGGTGGCAGCGAGGGTTGGCAAAAATTTGACTGTACGGCTTTGGCCAGTTGCCAGTATCCACGGCTGCCCGTGGGATGGGATGTGAGCTCCTGACCAAGCCGCGCGACGCGCTGGGCATCCGCTCTCTTGAAGGCCCTCTTGCTGAACCTAGTGGCCCTATTGTACGCTGCTTTGAGGCGGTTCACGTTCGGGTCACGTGCCGCCCGAGCTTTGACCCAGGCGCGATATGCCGACTGTTTTTTCTGGACAGCCACGGCACATTCACGCCCGAACCAGGGGCGAGCTTTGCGGATGCTGGCGACATCAGTGAAAGGGATATAATATTCTATCCCTAGACTGATCTCGCCAGCAACGGCAGCAGCGCTATCCGAAGGCACCTTCCCTACAAAGCAGCGCTGGCTCCACGGGACGGACGCAAAGTAATCGCGGAGACCGTCCCAGTCTGCCGACGAGTAGTGCCATAATCGTCGAGTCATTTGCTCAGTACGAGCAGGCGGTGGCACTTGGAAGCTGGCGTGCACCACACAGTGGTCGGAAGTGCCCAGTGGGGCGCGTACCGACACACTGTACTCGGCTGGATGACTCGTCAGCAGTAGATCCAGCAAGGCGGGCATGTGGTCTGACCTGTCAGGTATCCGGGTGATCCCCTGTACCATCTGGGTCAGCCCGTGGGAGAGAGCGAATGCATGGGCGGTTCGTCCCGCATGATCGGTCCCAAGAGACCCTAGCCACTCAACGTGATGACCGTTAAAGTCCCCCAGGAAAACCAGGTCAGCGTTCGGGAACCGCACCTGCGCATCGTCAGCCATTTCGCTCAGGTATTCGAAAAGCCTTGTTGTCCCAGTGTCCCCTGTGTGGGAGCGGTAGACGCACACGTAGACCTGGCTCACAGAGCCATGATCCACGTGCAGCCAAAGGACGGAGTAGGAGGGGTTCTCTAGACAGCGCAACCGGCGGCAGCAAACATCCGCCCTAACGAACACGCACACTCCGGCTTTGTCGCGGAATTGTTCCTCAATGATATAACCCGGGTAACAGAGGTAAGACGTGTCGTCAGGGCGGTGTATCTGTGTCTCTGTTAGGAACGTCACAGAAGGCCGTGCCGTCTCTAGGTGATGGTGGACGGTATCGAGGTTTGCATGGAGTCCGCGGATATTCGCGAACTCCACCCGAAAAGAAATCAACTTTGTAGGGTTTCTAGAGGCACACAGCGTATACCGTTTATTACTTTGTTGCACTGTCATGGTGAGATATGGGGAAGCGTGAAGACAGGGAGTTATTTGGTGCGGCAGTAAGTGACAAAGTGCAGGGGCTAGCTTCGTCTAGAACCGTGTGGCTAGGTCGGAGTCGACCCGCCGGTGGTACCCCCCCGGACCAACACTGTTGTACCACCTGGTATCCACGTAGGGGCCGAAGCCACCACATGGGTACCCTAATATACGAACCTCGTCCGTTAATCAGCAGGTGCGCCACTAGCAGGTGAGGTCGCTGGGGCCCGATAGATGTAAGAAGGGCCCCTTTGCACCCACTGTCTTTCTTTCACTGTCTGTCTTTCTCTCTATCTATTTGTATATGTGTCACGAGTCAGCGGCCACATTTTTTATCCGATGACATTTTTTATCGTGAGTTTTTTTTTGACTGCAGGGAAAATGCCTAAAAAGTAAAAATAAATAAATAAAATAATATGTTATACATTTTTTTTCCTTGTGATAACATGTACAGATTAGAAATAATAATATAAAACTTACCTACAGTTTATTTTTGCATAATCTGTCCCTGAAATTATACCACAACAAATTCTAAGACGAAAATCTATGAGAACATATTTTTTTACACGCGTAAGGAGCCAACCGGGCTAGGAAAAGATACTACACCTTTTTTGGCATGTAAAAGCTTCCACCACCGTAAAAGGGTGCCTAAAGCAATTTCGTGTTTAGATTTGATTTTGCCCGATAGATTGTTTCATAAGAATAAAACGACTTTTTCCTGCTTTACTAGACTTCATTTATAAAACCAGGAATGAAGACTCTTAAAAACAAAATAGCATTTGCAAGAAAATCAGATTAAACGAACCCACACACACACACACACACACACACACGCACGCATATACACCCACACACACGGAAGAGACACACTCACACACTCAAACACACACACATATATACAGGTACAAACAGTTGCAAGGAATCACATGCGCATTATCAACTCTTACACCCTTATGGGGTAAACAGAGGTGGTCCATATGCCTATACAACTGCCTATTCGCGTGTTATTTTGTTTTCAGGTATTTCATTTGTCAGATGTTCGTCCATGTCTTAAGGTGTACTCAATGAAGATGATTGTCTCTTTGTCTTGTGTTCTCGGTTGCACCCCCTTCACCCACCATAATAGGTATCTACGAGCATATGGATCAGGAGAAAATGTAATTTGTTGCTTCCATAGGACAATAAGATATAAAGAGCCAGTACAAGTAGATAGGATAGCAAAAGTTCAGACCAGTATTGCAAATACCTTATAAATATTTGAACGGGTACGCCGACTGTGCTAAAATATGTAGGTAATTCATAGTCATTTTTGAAGACAAAGACTTCTACTATTTAATATAAATAGTTAAACTCTATAGTTTGGAGGAGTACTAACAAATATATAAATATAATTTGATAACTCCTACAAGGATTCGTGTACACCGTTGAGAATAAAGGATACTTTAATTACAAACTTTTATCTTTTCCTGCGTAAAAGGTAACTGCTCATTACACGAAGTTTAATTTACAAAACCATAACCTGCGTCATGAAACGTTAGCTAAAACATTTCGTTCTAAATCCGATTCGCTCGTAAAGAAAATTGTATAATATATCATAGTGTTAACGCCGTGTGCGAGAACCCGTGCATCAACTCGAGCCTTCTAATAATGCCTCCTATGAATGTTATTCTACCTTTATAAAAACATTCCAGACATTATAAGCAAAACGAAATTGTTTTATATAACAACGAAACGTTTAAAAAACTTTAATAGTACCTGCTCGTGCTATTATATAAGTACATGACAAATTGGATGATATTATTGATGATTAAGATAATGCCTGATTTCTTCTTGGTCTGCGATTATAGGTGCATTTATAATTACTATTTGAACTTCATTCAAAATGTACCATGTAACGGATCTCTACTCACACGAGTAGATCCGTATGATAAGTTTATGTCTGCAACGCTAATTCTTCTTGAAGAAGACCTTCAAATTGGAAACATAAAATAAAGAATAATAAGATTCGATTGTTTTAATTCCCCTTAAAAAAATATCATTCTTAATTGAATAAATCTCATTTTGATATGATAAAAATTATTTATAACTGCCATCTGCTGCCAATTAACAATTACATTTAAAAATCAATGTCGGATACACTATATTCTCTAAGCAAATAGTACTTAGTTCATCCTATTATCACTAGATGGCGCTAGTTATAAATTTTAAATGAATCAATTTATTAAATTTTAATAATTTACTTATTTTCAGCATGTCTAGTTATTAAACGTAAGTATAAGTAAGACACAGTACCTTAGGGGTGATTGGTTCATTAGTTGTCACTTTATAGCCAATGTAGAAGTAGAATTCATAAATCTGGAAAGGCATATATTAGTTTAGGAAGGGAATTAGGGTTTATGTTGGATTTCAAATTATTGATAGATTGGCAATGATTGATGTTAGAATATTGATTGTGCCAGTACTTACGACTACCATTCAAAATATAACATTAAAATTCCAATTAATAATAAAGTTATGATCAAAAATATGAAAGTATTGAATAGAAAAGACAGTCAATTTAGTCTAACTTAGACCCTAGGTATAATTTTGAATACAAGTTATTATTGATGTATGTATCTATTAAATAAGTAAATATATACTATGTATTATGTAAATTCAATTAGAATGCCAAGTACCAATTAAGTTATGTAGTAGAAACATTGAATCCCAAACATTCAAAATTCAGGATAAGTAAGCTATAAAAATATCTTAAAAATTCACATTTAACCAAAAGAATATGCTAAAAATGAGATAAATTCTACTCCTATAAGTTCATGAGGTATCACTGTTAGTTATAAACATGAGTTTGCTTAAGAATTGATAAATTCACATTATACTTAAAAATATTGGTCCAGTAACATAGCGAAAATTCAATCTGTTAAAGCTATGCTAATGCCTGTAATTATTATGAAATACTAACATATCTGAGGAATGTAGACTACATATAAAGTAGAATATAGCAGGGAAGTAGGAAATATTAGGAGTTTAGTGGTAGAAAATAAAGATTAATTTACCAAAATTTTAACAATTCATTACAATTGTTTCTTCAAATTTGAGGTGTCCCATGATGAAGAGTGACAAGTTCTTATAAGTAGAATCTATGTAGATATCAGAATAATAGGTAGAAGCCAGATAAACATTAATTTAGATAGAAAATTTAGATTACCAAAATTAATAACTTCAATACAGATTAAAATGTTACAATATTGTATTGTTAGAATACATCATAAAGCCTAATATTCTTAAAAGTGGTTGAAATACATATCAGATAGGTTTATATCAAGTTATTATTGCTAGAAATAATATACATGTATGAATGAAATTTCTTGGCACTAAATTTAGATAAATAGTAAATTAATTGACATAACGTTGGACTTTTCACAATTCTTTAGAGATCGTACTAGAATATTCCAAAAACACTTATTCATAAATATTAATTTTATTAGAGAAAGATAATGAGGTATTCTAAACCATTATTATATTTATTAATTTTATTTAGAATTTAGGTACATTTGAATGGGTTCTGTATGTTTAGATTATATAATTAAGATTTAAAGTTAGTTAATGGTTATTGGAATTGTTGGAAGTGGGAAAGAGTGTAGATCGGTGTTGCTAGGTTATAGAATGGGTTTTACGGGAAAAGAACGAATGATACGGATATGGGAGGAGGTTTAGGAAAAGGTTATAAAAACGGGGGTGCGGGATTCTCGTCCTCTTTGATTTTCGGAATTTCGTCGGTAACGTAGCTCTCTTTTCTTTTCGCAATTTCGATAGTATCGGAACTCTGCTTGTCCTCTGAGTGGTCGGTATCACCTAGTGCGCGTTTCGACCGTCGACATGTGAGTATCTTAGGTACCTGCACAATACACCTACCCCTACAATTATTTATTATATATATGTATTTATTTTATTATACGCCTTTGTTTAGAGTCCTGGCCAGATTCTATTCAGAGGGATACACACACATTTTACTCAAGCATTTATCGCTTCTAAGACTTCTGGGGATAGAAATGAATAGATATTTTATATCTATTGCATTTGGGAAAGAGATTGAGTCTGGTCTCTTGGCGATAAGTGTACGACAGTACATACTAGTCCGCGCTATGAGACTAGCACTAATTTAAGTGATTCAAGATGCAGCTGCAGAGCAACGAGGAGTCGAGGAAGACGTCATTTTGAGGTCAGATCTTTTCATTCTATTAAAATCGTTGTGAATTATTTTATCCAAATACCCTCCATGTATTTACCAATGTCATGAAGTTTACCCACATATTTTGATAATTTAGAAATTGGTCACACCGTATGGACAACGAACTGACGAATGATTTCTAGAGTTTTAGCGTGTAATCTGATGAATATGGTAAAATTTATGGTAAAATTTGTCTAAGGGCTCGGAATGCGTACATGAACGATAAAGTAAGGATAAATTCATGATTCAGTAATTGTCGTAAGATAAGTGTCCATTTTGTTCAGATTGAGGATGTATAGGTGCGATAAATCCAGTGTAGTTTATAGACATCCAGCGTTATTTAAATATTCTATATTGTCCTGGCGTACAACATTCTAGGTACATTCTAGTTAAATGACTGTAACAGCATAATCGAATCTCCAGTGTCAATTCTAATTAGTTCTGTTAGTGCGTGTAGTAATGACTAAATAATCACTACTTAGCCAATTTTAACGAGATAATTTTGATGAAATCGTCTTGAACCGAAGTAGGAAGCGTGGTAGGAACTACCCGTAAATAATGGTCATATTATCATACTTACTACCTACTACATATCAACCTACCTACCTACCTAATTAATGAATATTGAGAATCGAAAAGTTGTCCAAAATTGAATATATTTACAATGCTGATTCTAATATCTTTATTGTATATTACCTACATACATATTATATTTCATACCGTTGCTTGACCACCCTGAACTAACCAGCGATTAACCTGAGGTGTATGAACAGAGTCATAAACCATTAGGAGGATTGATCTGAATTACATATACACTTTAGTGTACCACATTCGCTATATCATTCCTGTATTGATTGGTAATCCTCGTCCGTAATCAGAAGCACCTAGGTGAGGTTGAAACAAATTATGTTAGCATACTTGAGTGTGTCTATATTCGCCAAATCCTTCATGCAATGATTGGTAAAACCAGTCCATTGTCGGAGCTATGCCTAGGATGGCATAAACTAAATTAATTTATATTAGTAACCTTTACTGTGTGATACCTAATTATATATTGGTGAATCATGGTAATAGGTGAGGTAACTTGGTTCATAAGCCTGTGGGAATTCCTTCTTGAATTCATCTCGCATACCTTTATTATTGAAACCGCTAATGGAATGATAGTATCAGAATAATACTACCCCCCATGTGTTTTATTATAGGAATTTCCAATTTTGTAAGATTTTGGATAGCGGATGGTTTGAGATGGAAGCAATTTAATCTTGGGTTAAATTGTTTCCTGGTATGCTGAACAAGCTTCAGTTGATATACATGAAGATGTAGCTGTATTTGCTCATCTCAGAAATCGATTAAATCTTGGTCTACTAAGCGTTTGGCGCTTGCATATTTTCAAGGTTATAACATACCTGGGAATCCTCCAGTCTACTCGGAGCTATGTCTCACCAGAGGAGATTGGAATTTATAAGAGAAACCTAAGTAGTTCTAACAGCCTGGTTCGTTTAGAACTCCGATATCCAAGTCAGACTAGCTTGATATTACTTGGTGGAGCAATGGAATATTGAGTGAACTCCTACCCAACTTACCCACTCCTTATAGTACTTATTCTGATCTATCCGTAGAATGTAAATAACAATTACATAATACATTTCAAGAAGGCTATTCTACATAGGTGAAGGTAATTATTCAATAAATACTCTACAATAAATATGGTTGTTTTATTATACCTACTTTTCCCATTGTGGTCAAGCAAATGTATAAACTATAATCATAAAATCCATACTTACTTATCCCTTCATCCTATATTAATCCTACTCGGGTTACCAGAAGCTAATTCTTAAATACTTGTATCTATCTGCTAAAATAGTTCAGAATGGATTTATGTTACATTAATGATAACTATCTTGATGTATATCTGAGTGTTTGTGGTACGGACATTCATATGATTACAACTTCAACCACTTTGCTGGCATGGTTGCAACTTGGCTTACCGATGGTCCGGACTCTCTTGGCCTAAGGGCAAGACGAGATAGACTGTATCGTGTATTGCTGATTGTATTTCATGGGCAGCCCTTGTGAATTTGAGCACTGCTCCGGACTCACTGGATTTCCTTGACTGGACCAGATTGAGATAGAGTTGATGTATCATTGGATCAGGGTTTCTACGGTAGATGTATCCTCGGATCTTCTACAATTCGTCATTTTATAATTCATGAGACTGTTTGTATGAACATGATCTCAGATATACCAATAAGCTTTGGAGGTTCTTGCCAAGCATAACTCCTAGCTGAACTATTATGGCTATCACTGGGTATACTTACCTATTGATAATATTAACATCAATTTTGTGGATCTGGAACTCGTTCTAATCCCTTCGTGATCAGCTGTTCAAGCTGCTTCATCATCCAAAATTATCTTCACGAGGAAAAATGGTGTATGTGTTGTTTTCCAGTCGGTCTCTGCGTGGCTGGGGCAGTAAAAGACCTTTTCCAACCCCACATTGTTACCTAATTATCTACAGTCCATTACCCCTCCTAATTATCATGACCATTCGGTAAACATTTAATTATTGCAACTAGTCTGTATGCTACATCCCTAGGTTCTATAATAACCACTATAATTCAATATCTTATTATAAATAAATAGATACTCACTTGTTGTTAAAGCTTTAATAATTTATTACAGTAATCCAGACTAATATTATCAATATTAATGTCACTTTTAGGTTATGTACACAATTGACACTAAAATACCTTTCATCTATTACTGATAGGACAAACTGAGTTACTAGAACAACTTGTCTAGGTTTAGGAAATTAAAAGCACTAGTTAGGTCTAACAAATAATTTAGAATCACTATAAGATATTAACTTCACTTATTTAGGGTTGAAATTAGAAGCACTATTTAGGTCTTACATTATACTTCTGAGCGCATAATCACAAAAAAGAATCCGGTTTGCTATGACACAACGTAGAGTCCTACCACTAATCACTAGACGATCGATCACTTTGGCCAATCTTCAGTAAAAGTTCATATTAGAAGTACATTATAGGTATTCTAAATGGAACTATATAGTTGATATACTATCATCTTATCAGATAGACTAGTATAATCATTTTAGACGATTATAATGCAGCTTTCCATGTATTTCAGATTCTCCGTCCAGAATTGAAAAAAAAAAAAATATAATCCATGTTCAATTTATTCTAGATATAATTCCTTCCATATTCTAGGTTTTCCTTCTTCTTAGTCTTTCTTTCTTTCTGTATTTATTTATAGTCCTTTCCTTTCTTTCTTCCCTCTTAGTTTATAGATATATATATTAGTTAGTTAGATAGTTATATTTAGTTATATATGTAAGATAGTTTTGGTAAGGTAGGAGGGGTTTTTTACAACCATCAGTTTTTCGGTCGGTATAAAAGAATACATAATCTCCTCCTGTCTTTTATTATCCGAGTCTGATGAAATTATGTATCTTAATTTGCATAATATCGAATGCAAATTTAGGATATTTCATAACTCAAATAATCGGCTAAAAATATTTAAATAACTAACTGCCTGCAGCTCCGCCTGCTTGTTACTTTAGATCGACACAACTTTTATTCATTTATGAAACGATTGAAATAAAACAAACCTTTTAATATTAAGTTGAATAAACTACAACGCATTACTGAAAACCACATTCAAATTGGTTAAGCCGTTTCTGAGATTAGCGTGTTCAAAAATTCAAACAAACAGACAAACATTCTAAAATCCATTGTTTTGGGTTATATTGCCTTCATAAAGCCAACAACAGTTTCTCTATTATATCTTCGATGTACAGTCTATAGTCTATGTACTATTTTTGTGACTTAACTTTACCAGGTTATCGACTCTGCCAGTGCAGATTTCACTGAATTATTGAATGACATTATTATTCATTTTTTGGGGCTTGATCATCAAATATATATCAATAAACCTATTGCCGTTTACAGAATCGTAAAATATGGTTTGGTTGTAGAGTTATTCCTTTTTTTCTACAAGATAGTAAGACAACGATGTCATCACGATGTCATCCACCCGCCCGTGCTCCCATTTTTTTTTTTAATTTTTTTGGGTGGGTTGACAGGTTAATGGATCTATTTCGGTTAAGCCTAGATCTTTAGCGAACTGTGAACTAGCTAGTAGACGTTGTATATTTTATCAGAGGGATACGCGTTGTCTTTAATTGGATGCAGAGGGGTCCAATATCTTAGAGGCACAAACCAACTTCATCTCCAACGGGCTCACTTGCTGATAGGACCACCCCCTCGTGCGAGGTACACATAAGTTTCTCTTCGGGGTAACATGCGTGATTTGTATGTATATTGTAATAACTTATTTTGTTTTTAAACGAATATTCATATAAGACAATAACCTGCAACGTCTTTTCAATTACATTTTGTAATGGCTACATGAGTTGGGTTTTCAAAATTAAATTACGAAGCTTCGCATGTCTCCCCTTCATGTATGTTTTATGAAAACATTTTACAGTTATATTACACATACAGCCACGGGGCACTTGGATAGTAAACATCTTGTCTTGGGGTACAGAAATGAAATTTACATTGATATAACAAACAAGGCGTAATGCACTTTATCTTTTGTTGAAATACAACGGTTACTATCTCTTTTATATCGATATTTGTAGAATTTATAGTTTTGAATGTGATATCGTTGATATTAAATATCTCGTGCTAAATATATTTTATTTTGTACCAAAACAATTTACAATCTGATTCTAAACTGACAGGATCATTCACACTGTAACTTTTATTGCAGTATTTCCGTGAACGTGGCACTTGCAATATTATAAAAATATCGGTAAAATAGCCGACTCTATAAATTTTCTATTAGCAGTACACACAAAAGGTCCATCATTATCGCCAGTCAATTTGTTGGCGAAGCAAGCCGGCTCTTTGTCCTACGTAATTGAGATAAACTTTAGACATTTCCAAGATATTTCTCATTTTCATCATTTCCAATATAAGTGTCAGTTTTATAACCTGTTCGTTGAATAGAAACTTTTCACAAGTCTGACTGACATACATAATTATACTAGTATAAACAACCCAAAGTCAAGTATTTCAATCTTCCCTTTTCAATTTGCAAAAGGAAAATTGGATTTGTTCGGCATCACTATTCCGGTAGTTATTTGTCTCAATCTCTTCGGCACACACTGCCTTGTAATTGAAATAGATATGCTATTGTCATAAATAAACTATCAATCTTACTTATAACGTAACTCAACATACGATCTCGCCTGTTTCTTGGAAGGAGTAGGCAGACGTACATACACTCTCTATTCGCTAATTTTAATTATCTTTGTACTTTTCATATGATACTCAACACCAATGACTACCCACACTTCACATAATAGTTTTAACCATTTATTTCCATCCAAAGGTTGTACAAGATCGCTGTTTAGTGATAAGGCCGCCATTTATACTTACTCATAAATTGTTTTCATATGCCTATTTGTATTGGTGTACAATAACGTTTATTCTATTCTATTCTATTCGCTAGAAACCTTATTGGTCCTACATAATAGAGGTGTGTTATGTTCGTCATAGTCTCGTACGTTGATAATAACTGGATCATTAATTTCAAGAACAGACATCATGCAGATTATGTCCCGGCAATGTAGTCATGGTAATTTTAAACGGGAAATCTACAAAATTTTATTATATAACTTAACATACTTACTACATTCTTACTCACAGGCTCTTCACGTCCATCTGGTAGTAAATTACATGTAGAATTTAATTGATTAAATAAATTGAAAAGACTCCTAAATATTAAGGTTTTGATTCTTGAACACACTGTGCTAGATCGATTTTTTTATGAACACAAAAAACCTTTGTGTGAGGGAAGTTTTCTATGCAATATGGTTTTATATTAGCTAACACTTCCTTATGAAATTTTTCATAAAAGGAATGTATTTTATATGTAGCACATGTTCCGTACCTTATTTGGTGTAGGTATTCATGTTACATGGGTCGGTAACGCCTTCAGCAACTTCAACTTTCACTATTTTAATACTCTTAGTTTACAAAATTGAGAAGCCTTATTTAAATCTGAACAATTATCACCAGGCAATCAAGATCTCAATTAAATATCATCCTTAGGGCATCTAACCACCTAAAGCCTTCAGGCACTGACGTGTTTATATTTAATTTCACAACCGAAATGAAGTCAACATAGCTGTATTACTGAAATTAATTGTATCTTCCGTTTATCAGCTCAGCAATAGTGTACTGCACACACATTGTATAGAGAAACCAGATGAGATAACCGTCAGTAATAACTAATTTTAAAACAAACACATAAATATCTCTTGGCAACACATCCAGCATTCTGGGAACCTTCCACCAGTCGGCAATGACGCGGAGGATTTTTAAAAGATATTTTGTAATTTAAATATTTTTAGCATATATTTATGTATATTTTAATACTTTTATTTTTTTTTTTTCCTAGCCTTTTCCCACTTTAAGTGGGGTCGGCTCTCCTAATTAGCCGGCGCCAAGTGGCGCGATCCTGTGTTACAGGATCCTGCAGATCTTCTTTTTTAATCAGCCGGGCCATACTGGTCCACCATGTTGAAGGGGGGCGGCCCCTGCCCCTTAGTCTTTCTGAGAGGTTGAGGGCCATTTTGACCACATGATCTTCGGGTCGTCTCATGACGTGACCATACCATCGCAGACGGCTCTCGGTAAGCTTGTCCCGTATGGGTGCCACTCCAAAGCTACCACTGACATATTCGTTCCTGATTTTGTCATGTCTTGTGACTCCACCAGACCATCTTAGCATCTTCATTTCCGTCGTGTGTAGCTTCTGCACATGCGTCTCTTTCACCGTCCAGCATTCTGCACCGTACATTAGGGCCGGTCGAACTGCCATTCAGTAAATCCGGCCTTTTGTGCGAATCGGCATTTTTGGGTCGCAGAGCACTCCAGTTAACGAGCGCCATTTCTGCCAGGCTACGGATACTCTATGATCGACGTCACTCTCTACTTCCGTTGTACAGGTCAACATGGCACCGAGGTACTTAAATTGAGTAACCTTTGTCACAGGCGTGCCATCAGGGTAATATATAGTAGATATCCCGTTTGCATTATCTGCACTGAAGTTACACTCCATGTGTTCCGTTTTCGACCTGCTGACTCTGAGTCCGGACCTTTAGAGAGACGCCATCCAAGAAGACAGTGTAGCCTGCAGTTCGCCAGGTGTTCTGGCAATGAGTACCACATCATCCGCGTACAAGATATTCCAAGGTAGCTTTGCCTGGATAGACTTGGTTATGTAGTCTAGCACGAGATTAAATAGGAGATAAGGCTAGGAGATAAGGCTAGGGCTAAGTGCAGATCCCTGATGCACACCCATGCGCACCTCAAATTCTGGACTGGTACCAGCTGGGCTCTAACCTTGGTGCGGACGTTTTTATACATGTCCTGTATCTAGGAAACATAACATTCAGGTATCAGTTGAGCCCTTAGAGCCTCCCATACCAACCCTCTGGGAATTCGGTCGAAAGCTTTCTCGAGATCTATAAAGATGAGGTGTAAGTCTTCTTTGTTCAAGCGATGTTTCTCTGCGAGCACCCGGACAGCCTGTATCGCGTCTGTTGTGGATTTTGATGGTGTGAATCCGAATTGATTTTCCGTAATTGAAGACATTGATAAAATGCGCCTATTAAGTATCCGTTCCCAGATCTTCAAGGTATGCGATGTCAGCTTTATGCCTCTGTAGTTTGCACATTGTGTAATATCACCCTTATTTTTGTAAAAGGGAACTAGGAAGCTAAGACGCCATGCCTCAGGCACTGCTCTACTAGTAAGTATAGAGTTAAAGAGTCTAGTGAGCCACGCAATGCCTATTGGTCCAAGAGACTTCCATGCGTCCGCTGGTATTTCATTAGGCCCTGTCGCTTTTCCTCTTTTCATTTTATCAACAGCTGATTTAACCTCTTCGGAGTTTATCTCTTGTATAGGTCCTTGAACACTGCTGTTGGGCACAATCGCTTCCTTTGGGAACTCTTTATTCATTAGCTCATTGGAATACTCATACCATCTGTTGTTTATGTCGTCGTTACTAGTGAGTAATTTTTGATCTTATCTTTTTAGGTTTTGGTAATCTGTAGGTACCCACTAGTATTCTGTACTGCGATGTTAGTGGTGCCTCCCCGGGTATGACCTTGCAGTCTTTAAATCCTGCTTTTAGTTTGCTATCGGTCAGTATGAAGTTATTAAGTGCTCTGACTTCTTCTTAAAGGTGGTATTGAGGATTATCAGATCATGACACGATGCAAATTCCAGGATCCGCTCACCTTCTGAGTTTGAATGTCCATACCCGTATCCCCCATGTACAGTCTTATGTGTGGCATTGTTTTCCCCCACATGCCCATTAAGGTCTCCAAGCACAAACTTATGCTCGCTTGGGGGTATACCAGCCACGAGATCATCCAATTCCTCCCAGAAGTAATCCTTTGCCAGCCTACTGCATCCCGATTGTGGCGCGTAGGTACAGATGATATTAAGTATAGGCCGATCATCCAATGCCAGTTTTATTGCCACGAGACGGTCTGTTCTTCTATCAATGCTCACTAGTCTTCTCTTTAGATGGTGGTCCAGTACGATGCCTACGCCATTTTTATTGTTGTCTGTTCCATGGTAGACCAGTTGATACCCCTTGTCCTAGGTCTATGGATTTGGATCCCTTCCAACGCGTTTCTTGGATGCAGCATATATTTATGTTCCTCCTTTTCAGGGTATCTGCTAGTTCTTGTCCACGCCCTGTAAGTGACCCCAGATTCCACGTTGCTATTCTAAGGTGATGTTGTGACTGCGAACCTCGGTTTTTGTCAATGTGTCCGTCGCTTGGGGGGGACACCCTAGCTTTGAGAGCACTCCTTAGGTTCGCGTCGCTTAAGGGGTACGCCCTAGCATTCATATTTCTTCTTGTGCCTTGTACTTTCATTAGGAGAGGTGAGTTGGCTTTTGCTTTTACGGCCGGTTGCCACCTGACGCCAAGGTTGTCACCTTTTCCAGGTTGTGAGCGCCGCCGTTGACCCCCTGGTAGTTCCTCCGCCGCCATCTCTTCTGCGTGCCCCAACCCAGACCCGCAGCACTGCCCGCAACCTCGCCTCCAAACGTTGGAGAAGCCCACGAGCAGGGGTTTTTTTTACAGAGATACCTTCTCTGGCCTTGTTGGTCCGCGGGAGGTATTTTATTTCCCTCCTACCCTATGGAGATTTGATCCCCATCGAGAACTCCCCTATCCGCCACCTGGGGACGCGCCCTCTAGGGAACTTAGGCTACCCCGAGGGTGTATGTATATTTTAATACTTATTGTAAATAAAAGAATTGTCTCTTTAAACTGTATATCTCAAGCTGTTATAATCACAAAATAAAGTGAAGGATTGAATTTCGTTAATTTTATCTAAAACTCTAAATATATTTCAATGGCATAACACCTTAGAAAACCTTAAATAATAAGTATTATATTACTGTCCTTTAAACATACTGAAATAAAACCAAAGCCACAATTATAAATAATTTTTTTTTTTTATCGGAAGCTATTAATTCCCAAGTGGTTTGCAATTTGGTCCCATTCCGACAACTATTTGGTCTCATTTCGGTTGTTTGAAGTCGGTTGCTATGTCAATTTTTGACGTGTATTATCAGCTTATGCTATTCCATTTTTAATAGTTCTACGTGTTTCCAAATGTGGTTGAAATGAAAATGCCACTGATGGTAAATCCTCCTCCACACCACGTGATACCCACACCACAAAAGTGCTATTTGATAGAGAGTACGAGTCGTAGCCGTTAAATGCCCAGTGTCGGATAGAGAGAGAATTTGTCATTTAAAGGCATAGACCAACGCGGTCGTCGTATACGCTGTCACCGTATACGACAGGCCCAGTAACAGGATTAATCGCTGTTATATTTTTTGTTTTCATAGAGCTGTTATCGTCTGTAAATTAATTTGTAATATTTATAATGTAGTGTTAGCCTGTTGTGCGTTTTTATACTGCATTCAGTAATTACATTTACAATATTGGTACATACTTAACTCATTTGTTAATAACTGTTATTTTAAAAGGTTATCCCAAACAAATATTAGTATTGTAATTAAATTTGTAATGACACGTGGTATTGCTGCCTTCTAATGAGGTGGAGTCGTAATTTCACGTAATTTATTTTATTTTTTATATATTTATAATTTTTGTACATACATACAAATAATAAACAAAAAACAGAAGTACAAAAGAATAAAGTGAGCCTAGTACAAGGGCACTACTTATTCCTGAAAACTGTCCAATTCAAATCTAACCTACTTTAAGATCTCACATTTTTTTTAAAAAATCCAATAAAGCAAAGAAATAAAGTTTAATACTTATTCATATGTTATTTAGTTCCTATAAATACGTATTTGGATTTTGCATAGAACTTGGCACTCATTTAGATCTCCAATCTTTTTGCGGCGAAGCCCAGACAGCCAAGCATAATATTTGAATTGAACTTGGCTCTCCTTTTTTACATTTATATTTTTCGTGGGATACAATACTTGCATAATACTACAATACAGAATGTATTTGTGGGTTTTAAATGTAATAATTATGTAAAATTCTCGTGTTACAGTGTTTGTTGCCAAACTTCTTGACCGGTTCTTATATAAAAATACTTGTGCATATTTGATAGGTCTGAAAATCGGTCGGGGTTTAAACCCCTAAGTAATAAGAGTGGCCCAACCTTTGGCAAAGCAAAGTTTACTGGATCAGTCATTGTAAATAAATCGTGTAATATAAGTATTCAGAACGTAATGATTTAGAATGACATTCGTAAAAGGACATTTGTGACTCTGTTCAATCAAAATTAGACAATAGATAGGCCATTTCCTGAATTGACAACTAGGATACTTTATAACCAGTAATGTGTTCCCATGGGAATCGTGAACAAGAAAACTATTCGACGTAATTTTGTTTAAAATAAATAAACAAAATAAATATTTTCGGACATTCTCACACAACGTCATCTAGCCCAAACTAAGCTATAAACTTGTGCTATGGGATCTAGACAACTGATAAACATACTTATATTTCTAAATACATAGTCGAAAGAGAAGAGTCGAAAGCCGATGCATTACCGACCACTTCACCAAAGCCTAAACCTAGCCTAAAAAACCAATGATATTGCCTTATCACTGTACCACAGTACTTATAGGTTACTTGTTTGACAGCTTAAATAAATAACTGAGACAGTGAAATAACAGTAAGCTATTACGTTTATCTGAAGTCAACTAAAACTGCAATTACCCAGTCACAAAGCGTTCTCAGGAAGGAAACAAAATTTTTTTTCAGCCTCAGAATGGGTAAAACGACTGTGGAGGAACAGCTAAATAGATATTTTATCACTTTTATAGCCACTTAGTTAGAACTTCGTCTGAATTACGTGCATTGACTTTTTAAGCACATTTTTTCGTATGCAATATTATACACGATATGTAATATATTTATCACAGTTATAGACTCACAAACTTACACTTATTATCTTTATAATCTACTAATGGTCGTCCGCGACTTGGACCACGTGCTAAGTTAGATTTTTTCCCATTCCCGTCGCTTATAATTATTGTTCACGTCGCGTCGCGTCACCCATAATAACATCTAGCTTCGCAAATAATTATTTTAAAACGAATTTGATATTTCCATAAAATATTTTATAGTGAGTTAACCTTAAAGTATAGATACAGTGGACCTTTTTTTAGAACTTTTAAAGACCGTTTGGCCAGTGCACGCAACGGAAGTTCTTAAAAGAAATAATTTTTCCCCGTTTTTTGAAACATATCATACTGTTGCTCCGCTTCTGTTGAACTTAGCGTGATGTAATGTAGCCTACAGCCTTCCTCGATAGATGTACTACTCAACCAAAACAAGATTTTTTTTAAATCTAAGCATTACCTACTTCCTAAGGTAGAAGTTCAAATAAACAAACTCTTCTGCTTTATAATCCAGTTCCAACAGCATCTTGTGTGTATTGACTGACCGGTGGGACTCACCGATGCTCAGGCATTGGGTCGAACTACACGCAGTGAGGTGAGCGTCGGAGAGTGTCAGTCGGATTAAATATGTATGTACTAGGATTAAGATTAACTAACAATAGCTCTTAAGGTTTATGTTACTAACACAATTGGATCACTGGTCTGAAATAAAGTTTTTATTATATTATTATTATTACATAATATTAGTATAGATATATATTTGTAAGATTATTTAAGATAACACCCGATAACATATATTCTTCCTGTACACATCCCTGTCAGACGACATCTTCTCAGTCACTACTTTCCTTGTCATATTCTGTTTCACGCATACCATCCATCTTTTCTTATTATAGATAGACTTATAGACTTCTACATTCTTACTATACTTTGTACCTTTCTAACCACATTAGTTTCCTCTCTTCTCGTAATATTATGTCCATACCATGACGGCCGCTCGTTTCTCAATTTTTCATCCACTGGCGCAACTTGCAAACATCCTACATACTCTTTCCTTATACTGTCTATTATACCACACATCCATCTTCACATTCGCATCTCCGCTACATGCAGTGCCTACATGAGTAGTACTTACCTGTATAGACTTTGGACTTTGATTTTATGCGAAGTTTGCCTTGAGGTAAAATTTGTTTTGTATATTGGCCTCTCTACATAAGTAGGTCCTACCTATACTTCTTTAACATGCTTAAAATACATAATTTTGTAAATGGTAATATAAAAAAGTTGTAATTATTACTAGTGAGTCACGAACACACTATTTTTAATAGAACGCCTTGAAATAAATGTTGGTCCTTGTTTCACCTTAAAAATAATTTTGTATTAATTTTGACACACTCACTGGTCTTTTACCTTCAGGAATTGCGTTAATTCAGGAAATAGCCGATTCTATTTTTATCCATCAATAATTCGCGTTTGATTGAGGAAATGAAATCAAAATATTTATTCTATCTATTTTATCTTTCCAAACATTCCTCATTTTTAGTATAAGCTGTTAATACAGTAATAAGGCAAAAAATAAAGGTCTTATTTCAATGACTGTCGTACTACTAATACCTACAAATATTGTGTCTGTCAATATTATGCTAGAGGTTCCATTTACCGAACTGACAGCAAGCATTTTTTTTTTTTTAACATTCTGGATTACTTTTCTATACCTAACTATAGATAAGTGTGTGATATTTTATACTCCACCGTACGTGCAATTTTCATACAAAGGGATACAAAGATTTTGCTTCAAGTTAATAATATAGATTAGTACAATATAAATACCGAATAAAATATGCAACTTAAATACATTACTAAGATTCAAAAACCAGTGAACATGTTTACTGAACCAACCCAAACATACTTTTCTACCAACCGTCTTCTCCTCACTGTAATTACCATTTCGAGAGCCATGAATAAAACATCTGCTCACTAAGATTCACTGTATTCGATTGTGGTTAACATATTTCTTATTTAATGGAGATGAAGAGTTGTAAATATATTGTAGCTAAATTATTTCTCTTGGAATTTGCTTCTGAAAGATTCAAGACAGAAGATTAAAGTGGAAAGGAACTTATTAAATTAAGTACTTGTACATATTGAACGAAAAAGGAATTAGAGAATATGCTTTTTCGCACGTTCTTTGTCCAGATGGAGTAGGTAATGGACTGTATTTTGGTGTAGATAGGGGCTGATCCAAATGAAACGACACAACCACAACGTCTGTATTGAACCACGTACACGAGAGAAGAGAGAACGGTTACATTGGTACATATTTTTGGTAGTGTTGCCACCACATTCCTTCTTAAATACTAACACTGATATGGCTAAAGGTCCATTTGACCATACCGTTGGTAAATTACATGTTGGTTTCCCAACACATGTAGATTATAAGATTTATGTAGCATTTACTTTACTTTGCGAATTGCAAAATTGTATACATTCATAGGCTCTTTAGTCACAAAATTACTAAACATGAATTTGAAAATTGTGTCGTGTTTGATCAATATTCATGGTACCTAATATGAGAATCCTACAAATGCATCTACTCTATAGTGTATTTTCAGCATATTGATATACAATAGTGGGCCCACGAAGATTTGTGTTGTACCTGTCGACCAGCCTGATTGAACTTGACTTTGTCACTGCCTCTTCAATACCAAACCTATTATGAATAGGGGAGTTCTGGTGTGATTTTATACAAGTATATTTCTTCATAACAGTTCTGATTCTCATGACAAAAACCAGTTTATAATAATATCTTGCACCTGCGAAAGTGATAAATCACAGTAATAGATCAAAGCTGTTTAATATCAAAGACAAAAGTAAGGGAACTGTGTCAAATTTCTGATCTATTTATTATACATTTGAATTCGCTGATGTAGAGGCAGCTGTCGATGGTGTCATGGCCACAGTAGCGTGAATCGCGAGTATTATTTCAAAATTATACCTTTCAATCCTGCCTTCAATCATGTTTTGGATTTATTGTTCGTGATACATTTTCACTGACTTCAGAAAGAATCAAGAATCAATCAAGAATCAATTTCATTTATTCAGTTTAGGCACATAAAGAACTGAATGTCAAAATTTTACAATTTTGTCAAGCAATATTATAAAAATACTAAATTAAGTAAGTACATAAATAACCATTACAAAATGATTCTTTCGCTGGTTCGGTAAGTTGGTTCTCCTGAGAAGAGACCAGCAAGAAACTCAGGTAGATTATCCATTTTCTTTTTTAATATTGTTTTGTTTACATTATTACAATTAGTTTATATTGTATTATACGAGTGGCCAACAACAGAAGATTAGGGTGACCATGCATTTTTATCATTAAGATATTCGTCTACATTATAGTAGCCTTTCATCATCAAACATTTTTTAACTACTATTTTAAACTTATTAAGAGGCATGTCAACCAAATCCTGAGGAATTTTATTATAAATTTTTATACATTTGCCTACAAACGAATTACCAACTTTATGAAGTCTAATTTTTGTCATTGCCAGTTTATTTTTATTTCTTGTATTAAAATTATGGTTATCGGAATTTTTTTTGAAGAGATCTATGTTCTTCCGTACATATAAGATGTTGTCGTAAACATATTGAGAAGCAACTGTTCAAATATTAATTTCTTTAAATAGTTCTTTCAGCGAGTCACGGGGTCCGAGTCTATAGATTGCTCGTATAGCTCATTTCTGTAATATGAATATTGTCTCAATATCGGCAGCTGAGCCCCACAGCAGCAGACCATATGACATAACGCTATGAAAGTAGCTAAAAGTCGTCAGTCAGTGACCTTATCTTTCTAACCGCATAGGCAGCTGAGCTAAGTCTTCCTGCCAAGGCTGTGATATGAGGAATGTATGTAGGTGTAGGTGTAGAAGTATGAAGGTGGAAGTAACCATTTTTGTTTTTAGTAAATGACTAGAGTAGGTATGCCACAATTGTTTGCCAAAGCTTCATCCACTGAGACACAGGTGCACCACTTGGAGACGAGGTTAGCTGGATGATGACGAGTCTTTACACCCTTCAAGTTTTATATTTTTGGAATGTTTAATTTTTTTTTTTTTATTTCTTTTAGTGTCTATGACTCAATACAATTTGGTTTCTAGACTGCTATACCATAGGTATATTATATGTAATTTACTTGGGTATTTTATTTATAATGAATTTTAAAAAATATATAAATGTTAATCATAAATACCACTGTGTAATCATCTGGGATAATCAAAATAATGCAATCTTCGTAGCGTGTCAAGTGGTCCCTTGGGTGACCAATTGACAAATGGATGAAATGCCCGCTTGACAAACAGCCGCATACCGGGTTCTTAATACCACTAATGGTACATAATTTAATTAGGTATCGTTTATTTATTTCGTGAACACCCATTTGGTTTGAATAGATTTTTATGCTAGTGATCAACTAAAAGGCTGTACAAAACATAAAAGATTAGGTCGGATACACAAACTTACTAGCAAAAATATGGTTATAAACAAAAATATGATAAATAGACTTCTCCCTACCCCTTGGAAGATTATATGCAATATTATATGTTTGTATTTTATATGTAGAACAGTTATCCATAAAGATAAATAAAATTGAAGTGTGTAATTTAAAATTACCAGGTTTTTACTCACTGCATATATACGAGTATTATGATTGTATACAAGATACTGACATAAAAATGCAAGTTTTTAAATTAATGTCTGTCTACTAAACTATTGGACCGATTTAAACGGGACTTTTACTGGCAGATAGCTGATGTAATATGGTGTAATATAGGCTACTTTTTATCCCGGGATTTGGGAACCTTAAAACTATTTCACGCGGGTGTCCGCTAGTCATTATAAGATACCGTAGAGGTTCAAAGTCATTAAACCATTCACTGGTTAATAAGAAAACCTTCACAATTAATGTACTTGAACGTAACATAATATAATATTCATGAGCAATCCTGTTTCTGAGACCTGTGAAATAATCAAACGTTCACGTTTTGTCGTTTGCTCACTCTTAACATTTGGTCATCAATAATGTATGAAATTCTAACGATGAATTATGAAGAGAAACATTGTTATACCTACTGTCGCCAGTACTACTGTTTTTATTAGTACACATACATACTCATATGATCAGTAGCAAATATTGTACGTGGTAGGAGTGGGTTCGCGTCTGTAGTGTGGTGACTGGATATCGAACTCATATCTCCGAAGTGCAAGACCAATTATATAGCCATCATCTTGCGGATACCTTATAATATGAATGAAATAATATCATACATAATAACTGCTGAGTGTTATTCCTTACATAAATATACCATTTTAAATCAACCGCATAAGTCTGATGTCAAAAAGCGTATTGAATAAAAGTATAGTTCAGTAGCGCATAAAATGTAAAAAATATTTTCTACGTGAATAGAACACAAACCCAAGAACAGTTGTCTCCGGACTTAAATTGAATAAGTTTTACTGCAGTACTTTGCTATTGGGCATTCAAGGATTTCTGTGCTAACATATTCGGTATTCAAAACGCAGCATCTGATCATAGTTTTGAATGTAAAACGACAGAATATTGTAGTCACATTCTGTGAACATTCCAAAAGAGAGATGAGGACCGGCTCCCAGCTGGCTGCAAAGCTATTCCGAATCAATATTTTACATTACATAGAATATCAAAGCAGTATAGATGGACAGGATGGTAAGGGCTGACTTAGGACACACTTCGATCATACCTGAGATGTCTTGAAAATATACCAGGTAAGAGAACCCGTATGAACCCGTGAAGAAGTAAAAGAAATAGGCCAAGATCAAGGTGACATCTAACGGGAATGACGCATGACTGCAGTATGGCATCATAACTGTATGGGGTTATGTATGTAAATTTTACTAGTATTTATTTATAAAATCCAAATTGGATTTGGATGGATGGTTGTTTGGATGTTTATAACTCTTTCACATGCAAAATACAGAATGGATTTTTATAAAACTTTATAATAATATAGCTCATAGCGATAATATATCAGAATTTAGTTCATAGGCTTTCGCTTATTTTAATTTTTTTTTACTACTTTTTATTCCTGTAACGTATTGAGTGTTGGAAGGACAAAACTACTGTACGCGGGCGGTGTCGCAGGCATCAGCTAGTACAATTCTGGGTTGAAACGCGATTGTAATCCAAGAACTCGTTTCTCGTAAGATAAACATATCAGTTGCACGTAATACCGCCCAAACTCCCCGAAGCAAACCATAAAACAAGTACCTATTAAATGAGCTACTAAAACTACACTCAACATTTGAAGCGGCTAATGATTCCTAAAACGTTACAAGTAAGCCGCTAATGGGCCGAGGTTCACCTGCGACCCAGAAAGTTAACGGGTTAATTACTAACGTTAATGAAGGCTAAAGTGCATATCACTGTACACAGTACGTGACGGGGTTTGAGGGACTTGAGATTTTACCATCTCTAATCGCCACATTTTATATAATCTCACTTTTATATTTATTTTGATCTCGAGACTTATCCCCATAGTTTTAGATAACACTGCAAACACTTCACTTTACTCAATCACTTTTGAGTGATTTGGTAGTTATACTCGTAGTAATTGAAAGTAACTCCACTCAAAGTTTAAACAACAAAATCACTCTTATAAGTGGAGAAAAAAATGTAATAAAAAAAAAATATATATATTAGGACAATGCACACAACGCCATCTAGTCTCAAACTAAGCAGAGCTTGTGATATGAGTACTAGATAAACTGATATAAATACTTATATACATTTTTTTTTGTAAAGAATCAAAGAATAAAAGAATCAATTTCATTTATTCAGTTTAGGCACATAAAGAGCACATATGAATGTCAAAATTTTACAATTTTGTCAAGTAATATTATAAAAATACTAAATTAAGTAAGTACATAAATAACCATTAGAAAATGATTCTTTCGCTGGTTCGGTAAGTTGGTTCTCCTGAGAAGAGACCAGCAAGAAACTCAGGTAGATTATCCATTTTCTTTTTTAATATTGTTTTGTTTACATTGTTACAATTAGTTTCTATTGTATTATACGAGTGGCCAACAACAGAAGATTAGGGTGACCATGCATTTTTATCATTAAGATATTCGTCTACATTATAGTAGCCTTTCATCATCAAACATTTTTTAACTACTATTTTAAACTTATTAAGAGGCATGTCAACCAAATCCTGAGGAATTTTATTATAAATTTTTATACATTTGCCAACAAACGAATTACCAACTTTATGAAGTCTAATTTTTGTCATTGCCAATTTATTTTTATTTCTTGTATTAAAACTATGGTTATCGGAATTTTTTTTGAATAGATCTATGTTCTTCCGTACATATAAGATGTTGTCGTAAACATATTGAGAAGCAACTGTTAAAATATTAATTTCTTTAAATAATTCTTTCAGCGAGTCACGGGGTCCGAGTCTATAGATTGCTCGTATAGCTCGTTTCTGTAATATGAATATTGTCTCAATATCGGCAGCTGAGCCCCACAGCAGCAGACCATATGACATAACGCTATGAAAGTAGCTAAAATAAACTAATCGTGCCGTTTTTTCGTCAGTCAGAGACCTTATCTTTCTAACCGCATAGGCAGCTGAGCTAAGTCTTCCTGCCAAGGCTGTGATATGAAGACCCCATTGTAGTTTACTATCTAGAGTTATCCCAAGAAAAACTGTGGTATTGACTATTTGAACTAATTCATTATTCATAGTAATATGAGTATCCACCTGTCTAACATTGGGCATAGTAAATTTTACACATTTTGTTTTCTTCGCATTGAGCAGCAAGTTGTTACTTGTGAACCAATGCAATATTTCCGAAAGGGTATTATTTACATCGTCAAGTGCTACTTTTTGTCTATCACTTTTAAAAATTAATGATGTGTCATCAGCAAATAATACTATCTCACAAAGATTTTTAGTGAAATAAGGAAGATCGTTTACGTATATTAACAATAAAAGGGGTCCTAATATAGAGCCCTGGGGTACTCCCATGACTAATGAGGCGCCAGAAGAGTCGGTAAATACATACATATTATACATAGGAAACATCCAGACTTCGGTACAAACGCATATGTCATCACACAAAGTTTGTCCCGACCGGGAATCGAACCCGAGACTCCGGCGTCGAAAGCCGATGCACTACCGACCACGCCACCGAAGCAGTCATCGTAAATATTATAAAAATGTCTTCAAATAACTTTGCAGAATTTATTAATTATATGTATGATGATGACATATCCACCCGTCAAAAACGTATTTAAGGGATGCAGACACTCAAATGAGTTTATGACGAAAACTCGAAAAGTTTGACTAAAAGTACCGATTTTGAAGGAGTGTAAATGGGAGAACAATGTACACTCTATGGAGATAGAGTGGAGAGGCATTAGGAGTGTTGTCTAAGAATATGAGGGTTAATATTGCCATTCAAAGTAGCAACGCACCCAACATTGTGGGCACCTGCCCAATCAGTAAAGACGCGGAAGATTTTTTACACGAATTATTGTAGGTATCTAAGTAACTTATTATTTTAAACGAATACACGTCATACAGTGGCTTACTGCCAAAATTGTGTTTTCGCGAACGTACAGTTGTATTGATTGGCTACACGTCATTAGCAGATTATTTTGGCAGCGTAAATTCAGTTTCCGGAATTAATAATTTCAATACCACCGCCAGTCGGCGGCATAGTGGTTACCGGTAATGAACAAAATTGTTTGTTCATTACCGGTAACTATTATAATATTCAGAGGTAAGATATGATAGAATACGGATGCAAAATATAATCTAAATAACAAGTTTGAATCTCACTTGTACTTTATACTTCCATAACTACACTTACAACTTCATCACGGCATCCCACCTAAGATAGGCTAATAAAACAGCAATATAAAAGTAATCGCTCGTGAAGCATCGATAAACGAATCGATCTAAGTTCCTCCGAGTGAGTCGCTACTCGTGCAACTTTAAATTGCTACAGAGAAATTTCGCTTTGAAGGACTTTACAGGAATGACGCGAGGTATTTGTACAGGTATCTGTGAAAGAATCATGTTCTGTAAATAAGTGTATGCTCGTAGAAGGGTTTATTATAAGTTAGCTGTGTTTGATAACATTTTCAATTGAAATTCCTTTTTATGGACAAGATTGTATTATTTTGTTTCAAATCTGTGACATAAGGTTATTGTTTACTGATTTAGGAACTTTCAACGTATGTACTTTTTAAATTCAAGTGTGTTAGCTGTTCTTACAGGTTGACTACCTTAGTTTCAGGGCAACTTTGTATGCTGTGTATTATGCGTTGGTAGACTCACTCTTCTCATATGGGCTGGCATGCTATGGAAGTACATTTACAACATACCTGGATAAATTAAAATTCATGCAAATCCGATTTCTAAAGCTATTAGTAGACAAACAAACGAAAATGCGTTGTAAAAATAGTCAGTATGAGGAGTTATTTTGTGAGTGTCATATACTGCCAGTGCATGAGAGGGCTGTGCTGCTAGTAGCGTTAGAACAATATGGTAGGGAGGATTATAAAAATCCTATTATATACAATAGGCCACAAAGAAAAGATAGAAAAAGATATGATGTACCTGTGTGTAATAACTATTTTGGACGGAGGTGTAGTAAATATTTGGTTCCTGTAATTTATAATAGTCTGCCGATAAATGTAGAGAATAGTGTAACAAAGCGGTTGTTTAAATTGAATATGACTGAGTTCCTGCTTAGCAATATTAGACACAGACTATGTGAGTAATGTTGCTGAGTTGGACTCCAGTATCTGCTATGGTGTGTACCTATATGCTTACCTGCTCGGGTACATTTTTATTGTTATTGATTAAGTACTAACTAATAAGGTTACACCCGGGAGCTACATCTGCCAACAAACTGCTCTGCAGTTTGGCAGAAGTGAGAATTTTTGTATTTATTATGTTTACTTAGTCAGATTAAATGCATTTTTATTTTATTTTTTTTATTTATTATTCTGTACGGTTCACAATTAATTGGCTCGAAGGAAACGGTCTGGAAATTTTTTGCAACAAACTGAGGGTTGACAATATAAAAATACTATAGAATGATGGTTAGTGGTTTAAACTAAACTCTATATCTTCTTTTGGATTCTCAGATACCTACTTCTGAACCAAGTTTCATCCAAATCTGTTAAATAAGTGAAGTGAGAACATTATGAAGCAAATAGCGTTATTAAGGTACAACAACAGTTTAATTTGTCTGACAATATTTTGCATTCCTACGTAAAATTTAAGTAGAAAATTTATTGCAATGTTGTTTGTTTTAACGATGTTATCGTTCTATATAATTGAATCCTGTCCGCCTGTCCCGCCAGATGTCGTCACTATTGCATTATACCTACGTACTGTACTATGAAATATTTGATAGGCGCTCCGCTTCTGGATATGAAATAATTTTGTAGAAATGTTTTGTTTTGGAAAAACGGCTAGAGTTCAGATATTGGTGGTTAACAACTGTCACAATAGTTTTTGTGAAATATTCCATACGGTCTAATAGGTAGGTATATTCTGGTTCTCTCATTAAGATAGCAACGATTCATAGCATAATGGATATCAATTGTGAGCATTACGTGTAGTGTCAATGGTTAAACGCCGCTCTGTGGTTACAGTTACTCTTTAAACTGGCCTTTTGACATAACATCTCCGATTTGATCAAAGTCTTAGTCAACCTTTAAGAACCCTAAATTAATTGATCGAAGTCGCAGGAGTCAGTTAGTTAATATAGATAAATAGAAACGCAACACCAGTATCAAGAAATCAAATCTGCTCTAAAAAAAATTCGTCAACTCATTCTACAAACTGTAAATTTCATAACAAAACGTTTATTAAAATCATTGAGTTTTATAATCGAAAACGATGCTTCAAATCTATATTATAACCCTCGTCAAGTCTGACGTCAAGGAATCAGATTCTAAAATAGAAAATCTTGTATAGTAAAAAAGTCAAGTGACTTTCAATAGCTTATAAAAATGTAAGACAGTAGGTAAAGAAAATAGGCAGTAGGGCGACAAAGTTGTACGGAAAATAAATAGCGATGGTGTTTTAGTTGAGATAGATTCAGATGAAATGCCAAGGGAGACGTTGCGGCGACGTATTCTAATATTACCATTTAAACAAGTTTTATGGTAATCTTTGAGGAACTCAAGAGCTTATTTTCTGAAACTGAATTTGTAATCTCATTTCTTTCTAAAGTTTAAAGTTCAAAGGTTGCCACATACTTGCAATGGATTGTATTTTTAGAAGATTATTTTATACTATAATAATTACAGTCCGAGACGCCCAGGACTTTAATTGGCTTAGCGGCTGGCACTTAAGATTTTGTTGCCTTTCATAAACATTTCATCGCAAGGCAACGGGTTTCTAATTTATTCAAAATGATAATAATATAGCTGCTACTTTTTATTAAAATCATTCGGCCATTTTGGACATAACCCATTATATATGTGCCCGGTGACGGCAATAGGCTTGCCCCCTATTACGTGGGACTACAAATACTGACAAATTGTGGGTGTGTAATGCACCTCTGCCTACCCCTTCGGGATATAGGTGTGATTTATTTGTGTGTGTGTGTGTGTGTGTGTGTGTGTGTGTGTCATAATTTCAAAGGATTGTAGAATTACGTTTTCTAATTATTACTGACTAAAACTTGTAAAAAACACTATTTATATACTTTTTTTTGTAAATACATACTTACACATAATATTAATTATAATACATAAATGTGAAACGTACTGCCCGACTACGATAAGTATAAAATAAAATAGGCTATGTTATATGAAAATTATCCAATCTGTAAAAATGTTGAATTATTTACAATAATTTTTCCAAGAAACATCCACTAACGTTCTGCACTTAATAGACTCCATATAGTGGTCGGGCTCACTGCGCCTCATAAGTTAGGCATCGTATTAGGCGTAACATACCCTGGGGACTAGTAATACTATCGCGTAAAGCTAAAATATCGTTTTCTTATTATATTCACTAGATTCGTTTAGTACCTACAGGAAATATTACTTAAATTGTGTTTGAATTCCTTTAGTAAGTAAAATTTGATTATAGATAAATTGATATCATAATATTTTTACTTTTGGTTATCTAGACTAACATAATCGTGTTGGTTAAGAGATTAATGGCTTGAGAACGGCTGGACCGATTTCGTTAATTCTTTTTTTGTTGTGTTCGGTATTATCAGGAGAAGGATCTTTTGCAAGAAAATAAAATAGTTGTGCGTAACATTAACACTAGTGGTGCTGTGAACAGTAGACCTCGCGTTATTTTCGCATTTTCCCCCAATTTCTCCCCCAATTTCCCCCCAATCGAAAAATCCCTTCGTCAAAAGTTGCGCCTTGCAACAAAGAACACTTGTGTTAAATTTCATGAAAATCGACTGAAAAATGCATTTTCCCCCTATTTCTCCCCCATTTCTCCCCCATTTTCCTCCCAATCGAAAAATCCCTTTGACAAAAGTTGCGCTTTGCAACAAAAAACACTTGTGCCAAATTTCATGAAAATCGGCTGAAAAATGCGGCCTGTAGACCGGAACTGACACACATACCAACAACGCCAAATCGGCCAGTCCTCGAGTTAAAACTGAGACGCTTCGCTCGCTCGGCCAATTAATGCGGTACGAAGTTCGCCGGGACATCTAGTCTATATATAATAAATCAAAGATTTTTACATAGATCAGATACAAAATCCCGAAGGTTCCGTACAAATACTTTTATGAAATCAATCTAAAATACTGAATGACTTTGTAAGACAGTAACAGCGAAGTCATCAACTAGATTTATTATCTAGATATTTCTTAGAAGCTTGTAAAATTCGTTCGTGTAATAAAATGTTTACGAGTGACAAGCAAAACGGTGTAACTGTTATTTTGGTATACAACAGTTTAAACGCTGTTATTTTTGATTATCTCCATTTTGTTTGGTTGCTAATTGAATGTATTAATAATACTAATAATATTATAATATAATAATAATGTTATAATATACTAATAATAATACTACTAACGCTTACCTACCATCTACAAGCTAAGGAGCTTTAGTTCTCAGAATAGATGTAAGGACATCTATTCTGAGAACTAAAATAAATTCACATATAATGTCAAATAACATCTTAAATAGTGCTCAGAATGGATGTAGGGCTGGGTCACGTGGTACTAAGGAGCTACTCCTTATTGACATGGCCATTAGCCAACAGGTTAAACGGAGTAGGGGCGCCCTCTACTGCCTGGATTGACTACAAGAAGGCCTATGATTCGGTGCCTCATTCATGGCTCGGGAGGATTTTAGAGTTGTATAAAATTAATCCGACTCTTAAATCCTTCTTAGTCTCGTGTATGGGGCAGTGGACCACAGTCCTTCGTCAACCAGGTAGTGGTGAGTGCACTTCTGGTCCGCATGACTTGATAACGATTGAGCGTGGTATATTCCAGGGCGACAGTTTGAGTCCATTGTGGTTCTGTTTAGCACTGAATCCACTTAGTACATTGCTGAAGGATTCATATGCGAAATGCGGGCTTTCAACGGTTGGGTAATGCCTTTATTGTTGTACTCCTTTGGCATACTTACGTGGATTCAAACGGAACTAGACGCCCTGGATAGGCAAGTCCCTCAACAACTGACATTGCATCGAATGTTACACCCACGATCTTCTGTCATGAGACTGTACATTCCACGGAAGTTGGGGGGTTGAGGATTTTTAAATGCCAAGAACCTCCATATCCGTGAAGTGTGCAATCTGAGGAATTAATTCCTACAGAATGGGTGTGGCATTCATTGCGATGTCGTAATGGTTGACAAGGGCCTGACACCTCTCTCCTTGGCTAACGAGAACTGGCGTAAACCCAAGCTAGTAGTTTGGGCCCTGCTCCGCTACTGGTGGTGGTCTGACATGGATTTTTTTTATAATATTATATGTATTTTTTTATATAAATATTGTAAAAAAAAATATGTTAAGAGAATAATTTGAATAAATGAGTCTAATAATTTAAAATGGTACCTACTCGTACTATTCAAAAAATGGTGAGCACGACCATCAACATCTTCAAGGCCCAAGCCATTCTCTCTTGCTCGTGGTGTACCAAGAAATACCACGAACCAAGAATAGGTGTTGATACGGCCCCTGATAGGAAGTTACAATGAAACACGTAAAACAATTAACGTACTTTTATTCGCAGGAACCTAGGGTTTATATAATGCTATTAGCTATGAGTGTGTCGATAGTATAGGATCACAATACTGTTTGCGGAAGTGCCCGGTGCACTTAACTGGGGGTCCACAGGCGACAGGTGGTCGGCCGGCAGGACCCGCTGGTGTCCTCCAATCAATTGTGGTAGCTGACGAGTTGCTCCGGGTCGAAGGCCACAAGAGCCCCAAGGTAGTTCTGGAAAGGACACAAGCAACGGATTAGATTCCGGCTCGGCACCGCTTGCCGTAGGCCCCACACGTAAATCGCCGTACAGGTTCCCTAATTGTCGGATGCACTGCACAATTATTTACATGAGGGTACATGACAAGGTTACACATAACACAGGATTATACAAACATGGGAACAGGGAAACCCCAGACAGGTAGTTGGCTCATCCCTATATATCGGTCTCCGAAAATCGCGGCGGCAGAAAATCTTAATTTCGCCTCTTTCCCTTTGCTGCGGGTAGGTATACGTCATTCAAACAACGGTGGTGGGTAGACATAAAATAATTTGGTATTATGGTTGTGGGTAGAAATAAAAAACCTAGGATATAAATAGGTGCGGTTTACGAGTTGTGGCTCATTCGGTCGCCGTGCGCCGAGCCATCGACATCTCCTGATGATGCCCCTGGTTGGGGGCGAAACACGTGTCGAGGTTTTTTATTATTTTTTGCACGATAACACAACTCTCATATTTATTCTATTTTCAAAATTATTTCTCTATTCTTTCGGCCTAAGTGGGATTGGAGGGCGGACTTGTGCATGAATAAATACGAGAGTTGGGTAATTTGCATGTGGCGGAATATTGCAAAGTAGTTAGATTTATTTTATTTAACTATGGACTTCCGAAAAGTAACGCCTGATAGTATTAACTTTATAAATCTATAGTTTACTGCTTAAGGCATTTTAGGTAGAAATATGTTTAACAATTTATCATTATATTCGATAGGGCAATGTTTAGGTGGAACGCGGCCGTGTCCTTCTGCGAGCAAGTCATGCTCGCGAAGGAGGCAGCCGGGAGGGAGAGGTAGCGTACCCTCCCCGCCGAGTTCCGTAGTCGGCGGCCAGGGCGCCCCAGACTACGCGACTACGCCCAAGACTATCGACCTCCATGATCGGGGCCTGAGGACGGCGGGATCGCCATCCGCCGTCCTTACAGAAGCAGGCTAGAAGGGTTGCGTGCTGCGGGGCCTTTGCCCCATAGCACGCAACCAGATTCACTCACTGACGCGGGATAAAACCCTTCCCCCAACGACGCGGGATTCTCGTCCCGACCCAACACCCGAAGAGACCACAGAGGTGGTCAAAGTCCGCCGGCTGCCACTGGACATACCCTCTGCTAGTAACCAGAGACGCCCGGCAACGGACGTTAGAGCGGCCGCGGCC